>JASCZW010002599.1:0-61708 GCA_034211315.2 Aedes japonicus
TGTCATCTTCGTTTTCACGAGGTAGCACTATCACACTAGACGGCCGCTTCCGCTTGATGTCCACTTGACCGTGTTCACCTTTGTAGCGATCAGGAAATTTGTATAATTTGTATATAATCAATTAGATCTAAGAAATTTGAATTTTTGTTCCATAAGGTAGGCAGTAGCTAAACACAAGCATTCGCATGAAATCTTTCGTAAGGCGGGCCCATTTAAATTATAGTTAAAAAGGAAAGAGACGGCTGGTTAACTAAACGAGATAAGTTTCATTGTAACGTCCAGTTTCACGATGAGGACACGAAGGGTCCCGGAAAAAGGCAGACTTCCGGTTTGTCCGAGTTTGCTAACTTTAATCTGAGGATTCACGGTCTCGTTGATTCTGTCCGTGACATCTCAACGACTTTGAAGTGTGCGCGTTTTGCTCGTGGTCGTTTTTCTTGTTTAAAAATTAGAAAAACGAATTGTGTGTAACAAAGTTTGTGCGATTAGAGAAAAGGCTAAGAATTAGTACAGTCGCTTTTTTCAATTCGCAGCAGTCTGAAAACGGCAGTCGCTTCTCCCCGTCGGACGGATTTTCCCGGCCACCGTCATCTCAGCCGGAAGCGAACCGATCCAACAACACATCGGTTCGAGGAGACACGAGGGATTCCTGGTGGATAGTTCCACGCCGGTTCATCATCTTACCGGTACGACAAGGTAACCGCTATCGAAGTGGCGCGCGAATCGCCATTGCACTTGGCGCCATTCCATTCGCCGATTCACCATATCGCCATTGAGCACATCGTCGATCGAGATCATCGAACCCGTCGACAGACCATCGATCGTAAGCCATCAACAGCTGGTGAGTCAAGCCCTTCTTTACTTTGGAGTGTGGCGTCCGGTGAGGGCGCCACGGAGTGATTTTTTGCCAGTCTGAGACCGAAGATAGCCATGCGCTATTATTAGTTCCGAGTTCCGTGCCACGCTTTCCGGTCTCGTGAATGTAGGCCGCTTCTGACGCCGCCTAAAATTCAGTTTGTCGCAGGGCACAGACTCGCAAGGAGCTGCGTCGCCGGTTCTGTGACGTCACGCATCATCACATGAGCACACCAGGTTAGTTTAGAGAGAAAGTGAGAATAACTCGGCACACAGAAGGAGAGAGGGACGAACAAACACTCACAATACAATGCGAAAATTTACAATACAACAATAAATGTTCTCTGTCAGCGCTACAAAAGCTGTTTAATTAATGAAGATATTTCCATCACTTCGCGTCCTCGTTTTAGTTTGGTGATTCCGTTCTCTCGTGTTTGCATGTGTATGTTGGGGAGAGAAAGTCCGCTTGGAAGATCGGTGCGACGTCTAGTGGCGGGTGTCGAGACTACCAATGATGAGGAGCGAATCTCTGGTAAATGGAGGTTTGAGTATGAGCGGTTCTTCCGCGGTCTCTGAATGACTATCGTGAATGTAGTGCCGTACGACGTTAGGGGTTGTCCGCTTGGTCGTTTATGTTGCAAGCCAGCTGGTCCTGATCCAAAGATTTTATTTAAATGGACTCGCCCTTAGAGAGATCCAACCGGGCAAAATTACATTGGTCGTGTGGTCCCTTCTGGAGTGGCGCTTAAGCCACACGTCTTAAGAGCGGATCATTCTGGAAGGCTACACCTTCAACGAAATTCACGTCACGCGCATATACTAGCTGTACCCGACGAACACGCCTTTCCAAGATTTGGCGTCGATCTTCTTCGGCAACTCCTTTGGTACGTAAACGAAGACGGTGCATCCAAACGCACGCAGCTTCGATACATTCGGTTTTTTATCCTCCCACAAATGGTAGGGAGTGACATCTCCATCTACCGCACGAGACGGACTTCTGTTAACAACGTAAGTTGCCGTCTGGATAGCCGGTGCCCAAAATCACTTGTCTATACCCGAATCTTCAAGCATTCATCGCGTACACTCCACAAGAGTGCGGGTCATCCGCTCGCTGACTCCATTCTGTTCGGGTGAGTGTGGAACCGTCTTTTCTGCTTGGTTCCCTCTACGCCGACAGAACTCTTCAAACTTCGCACTTCGGTATTCACCTCCATTGTCACATCGCAGCCGGCACACTTTTATACCAAACTGAGATGTGACCAACGCTTCATATTGTTAGAACAAGTCAAACACTTAACTTTTGTTCTTCATCAAAAACGTCAGCGTTAAATGACTCCAGTCATCGATAAAGGTAACAAAATAGCTCACTCCTCCAATGCCAACAGGTGATACCGGTGCGCAAACGTCTGAATGTATGAGTTCCAAAACACGCGACGAACGCTTCGCTTCGTTCCGGAAATGTTTTCCGGGTCTGTTTCCGCGACGCACGGCTACTTTTTGTCCGCTTTTGCACTGGTCAACTCGAGTCCCGTGACCACAGCACAAGAAATCAGGAGATGTTCGCTCATCACCATGAGGGCCCAAGAGTGAACATTAATGTTTTTGGCTAGAATGAAAGATATTTTTTTTTATTAATCATTTATTTGTACAGACTCAATCGAATCAACTTTACAGAGCCAAGTTTTCATAATTGTATACATCATGTATCTTAAATCTAATGTTAGGGGAATAGAGCCGATTACTCGCGGCCATCTCGAGGTTAATAGGAATAACAATTTAACGGATAGGGAGATGGGTGGGAATTTAAAGTATGGTTTACATAACACATTTATTTAATATTCTAAATTGTCAAAAAACTTAAAACTATACAACTTTTAGTTTTCTTTTATTTGAACATTTTTGAAAGAGAAAGAAAACACACAAACACAGAAAAAAACTTATACTAAACATACATGTTAAACTAACTACAATCTAAGGCTAATGTTAGTCAAAACACATAAATGAGTTTCATAAACTCTAGATCACGTAGAGCCAAAATATCTCGAACCGGTACATTGGGTTGTTCTACCTCGAGCCTGAAGGGAATCATAAAGCTCAGATCTGACTGACAGCTCAGCACATGACCAAATAATGTAATCTGCGTCCTGATAACCTTGTCTACACTCACAGAGATTGCTGTCGCTCAGCCCAACCCGGTATAAATGAGCGTTCAAAGAATAATGATTGGACATGAGGCGAGACATGACACGAATGAAGTCTCGACCCACATCCATCCCGCTAAACCAAGATTTCTTCGACACCTTTGGGATGATAGAATGTTGCCATCGCCCCAAATCTCCTTTACTCTATTTATGCTGCCAGCTGACGAGTGACTGTTGACGAAAAATAGTTAAAAATTCACAAGGCGAATTTGTCGATCATAAATATCGCCTTCCATAGCGCCCACCTTTGCAAGCGAGTCCACTTTCTCATTGCCCTTGAATTGAACAATGAGAAGGGACCCATACAAAGGTGATGATAAAATAACGCGAAGATAAAGCACTTAGATGCTCCTGTATTTTCATGAGAAAATACGAGGAGTGCTTGGCCGGCCTCAATGAGCGAATAGCCTTTATAGAACTGAGACTATCCGTGAAAATGAAGTACTGATCCGGTGTTAATGAGGCAACAATTTCTAGCGTAAAATGTATTGCCGTTAATTCAGCGACATATACGGAACAAGGAGCTTGAAGTTTACGGTTGGCGCTATAAATTTCATTAAATATACCAAAGCCTGCTGACTCCTCTATCAAAGATCCGTCAGTGAAGAACGATTTAGTGGAATCAACTTGGCCAAACTTTGCAGCAATATCACAGGAGCAATCATAGGACGATGATGTTTGGGATTCCACGAAGCTCCTGCTTCATGGATAAATCAAAATGAACCGAATTGTCAAAATCGGAGAAGCAAACACGATTGGAAATGTTCGGCGAAGGGCTGACATCCTGTGTTATGTGCAAATGGTACAAGGTCATGAAGCGGGTTTGAGGATTCAACTCAAGGAGCTTCTCAAAATGTTCGATTACCTAAGGGTTCATAACTTCACACCTGGTGAGGAGCCGGAGAGATAATTCTGAAAACCGATCCGAGAGTGGCAACATGCCAGCCAGCACTTCAAGACTCATGGTGTGAGTCGAGTGCATGCAACCTAACGCGATACGAAGACACCGATACTGAATACGTTCCAGCTTAATGAAGTGCGACCGAGCCGCTGACTGAAAACAAAAACTAACGTATTCCATAACCGACAAAATCGTTGTCCGGTACAACGTTAGAAGATCTTGCGGATGTGCTCCCCACCAGGTCCCGGTAATTGTGCAGAGAAAGTTGATCCTTGGCTGGCACTTTCGCTTCACATACTCAATATGGGATCTCCAGGTGCACTTTGAATCGAACCAGACCCCAAGATATCTAAATGACATAGAATGAGTTACCGGCTTACCCCAAATTTGAAGCTTCGGTTGTGCAGGGTTATGGTTCCTTGAAAAAACTACCAACTCAGTTTTCTCCGTAGAGAATTCGATACCTAGCTCTAGAGCCCAAGTAGACAAATTGTCTAAGGTATCCTGTAAGGGTCCTTGCAGATCCGGTGAATTCATGTCAATAGATCTCTATCTCTTGCAGTACAGAACCGCGATTCGCGAAGTAGCAAAAGCTGTTAGAGTTTTTATGTATGTTCATTTCAATCATATATTTTGCTATACTTCGTTCTACATAGCTTGAATCTTTGTCTGCGCTCCTAAATTAATTTTCAACCCTTTTTTTCATCAGCAGAATCTCCTCAAACGTTAAATGAAACATTTGTAGATCATTGAAGCTATCGACCATTGAATCTATACAAGTTCAATACACCAGTTGCTGATCAAGAAACTAAGAGTCAAATTAACATTCATTTAAGAATATAAATGAATTTCAAACCCATTTTAAATAAAACCATTAGCTTTGTCAATCAGTTGGTTTTAATATCCGAGAACATACCTCTCATTTTGTATTTGACAGTTTCCATAAGTTTTATGTGAACCTTACGTTTCCAATTACGGAGATAACTTAGTACTCAGACACCACTTTTACTAAGAACTTGAAGAACTGAAAATAGTATACGATACAACACTATAATTTAAAGAATAAGCAGTTAAAACGTAAATAAAAAGAAATTAATTAGCTAACTTAAAAGATTTTTATGAACACATTCCGTTAGAAGGTTCGAACAAATTAAGAGAGGTATTTTGCCGATAGTGCTAATTCATTCATGCTTATGCTTAGGGACGACGCTATTGATTTATTGAATTTATGTAGGTTTCTGCACGTCATGCGAGTACTAAAGTCCTGAAGTTCTGAGATTTTGCATAAATGAATGTTCCAGAAACCGCATCGCAAAAAAACCCTTCAGTGTTCAATTAAATTCTCTGTCAATAATAGGTTAAGCCAAACGTTAAGACATGCCCATACCGATATTTCTTTCGATATCCTCAAGTATATTCGCAAAAATGAAGAGAATAAAAGGGGGTCTGAGTTATTTAAAATTTAGTGTTATCATTTTTTTGCACAAAATATATGTTTTTTTTGTGTGTTATTTGGTGTTATAACTACCATACAAAATCCCATATATGAATACGGGTTTTGTTTCTCAAATGCAATCACACGTGCACAAAAGATTTCCTGTACATTAAAATTCATAAAATTTTGGAAAGACTAAACCTCCTTGTCAAATGCATATTGAGAATTTTGTTTAACATTTAAGTGCGAGGTGAAAGGGTGTGATATATATGGTATGAACAAATCGATATACGTACACCTCTAATCCCAAGTAACAAATTCAATTTTAAGGTACACTTGAAGAAGTTTTCAAGACTCATTTGATAAAACCACGCATAAAACTAGATATTCTACATAACATCGATAAAACAGCCATAAAACCCTCAAAAGTTCCAAAAGGCCCATACTACAGGAGGTTCTCAAGACTATTTCTCAAGGTTCGCTTAAAACTTGATAGTTTTATCGGTACATACTTGTAATGACATTCAAGACATACTTAAAACTATGATAAAACTACCACAAGTTATAATAGTTTTATGATTTTCCTCTTTAAGAACACTTCCAGTCCGTCACAAATATGCTTCGAAGATTCCATTTTTCGATTCGTTCTGCTGAATGGCGATTTTTTTTTTGTTTATGGTTGAGTGGAAGCTACTATAATTCTCTTCCAAAGTGGATACGTATGTAAATTAATTGTTAAATTGACCATAAATGCATCTGTTTTTTGCCTGCCATTGATGAATTCTTCATACGACATTCAGTTTATTGGTGTTTTATAACATAAAAGTTCGAAAATTTTAACGCGCCTCTGAATTATTGCTAGAACATTGAATTATTTAAAAAATAAAAAAAAATAGTTGAAAATTCAACAATTAGGTGACAAGGCTGATAAATTGTTAGATCTTGAATAAATTGTGTCTACAATCCATTTTATGTTTCAAAATGAATTTTAAACAGCATTGTTTGTTCGTACCATTGGAAAAATTAGAGTTTTGTTGCATAATTATAAAAATGGCTACCATTTCGAGGGAATCCAGAATAGCCACGCTCGCTATTTTTACAATGGTTTTATCTAAAACTACCATAAAACGCAAATAAAACCTATATTTCTTACACAAGACTAACAAGATTTTTGAGAGTGCGATAAGTTCATCTTTATTTGTTCTACTCTTGAAAAAGATGAGTTACGCTTGAATAAAACTTGTTTGAATTGCTCAAGGTAAACAAGTCTCTCGTAAGATAGCCATAAAATCAGCGTGAAAAAGGCACATCATAAACAAAGAAAACGTGACGGTGCAAATCAAAAGTGCCTATGCATAATTGTTGTTCTTAGTCATAATAACAGCTTATAATTTAATATTTTTAATCACCAGCGTTAGTCGATAAAAAAAACAAAAACAAAAAGAAAATTTAACTTGAATATGCTAACAATGGTTTTGGGAAGAATAACAGATAATAAATATTGCCTGGAAGGCGGAAACATCAGTTGAGTGAAAAATGATTTCTCCTCTTGATCTATATGCTATAGCTTTAGGTTTATAAACCTAACGTCGGATGAAGTGCGCTGTGTAGTAGATCACTGAGCAATTCCAACGCACCACCTCCTCCACCTAACGGTGGTGGACATACGATAACGCATGGCGATAATCCACTGCCTGGGACGTTAGGTTTAACTTGCACAACTGGCATAAAATCAATAATCATGAGTTATGATTCTCGGTTTACAACTGGCGACACATTGCACCATTTAATTTGATTCGTTACAAAAAATAGGACGCATAACGCATAGACCCTTCTGATAAGTTAGTCTCAGTAGGCTGCGATTCCAATGGAATCTAGCGATGGAAAAAAAAGGTCGTTGGTGGCTGAGATGAAGGAGTATTCAATATATTGTATAGGTTTTTATTGAATTTCCGCTTGAACGATCCACTATTTTATATTTTCTTTCACCATGGGCGTCCATTGTCCAGTTTGTTTATTTTTCACATAATGTTCTTTCTCAAGAGTATGTGCTCTTATTCGAAACCAAATGGTTCTAAGAGCGTTTTATGGCAGCATTTTCAAGATACATTCACCTTGAAGAAGAATGTCATAAAACCTTCTCAAAACTTTTATCAGGTTTTATGAAAGTTACAAAACGATGTCTTGAGAGGGGACTCAAGTATCTTATAAAATTACTTATAAGGTGAATTACACTTATAAATGATGTAGTTTTATGGAGGTTTCTTCAAGTGTTCTTTAATCACTCTTAAGAACTGTTAATCAATAAAACCACCTTAACTTAGAAAATGCCCTGATAAAACCAGATGATCTCCATAATGCTTTGATAAAACTACCATAAAACATGAATAAAACCAATTTGCATTTGAATTGTTACTTGGGATTACTTATTCACAGAATAGAAAAGTCAGAGAAGTTTCTTTTAGATCAAATCATTAATAATATCTATTTAGTTATATTTATATATTCGTTCTACCAGGAACAAACCTTCATGTAAGTACCTTGTTACTTTATACTAGCAGGTCTAAAAATGTTGTCTAAGCTTGGAGCAAATTATATTCCGTGTAAAATGTGTGACCTCAACCGCATGATGTCGCGACTAAGAGCTCTCAAACTTCATCATTATTTGTCATTCAAGATATACTCCGTTCTGTGCTAACACCTTTGGCTCATATTTCGATTTGCTGGCATATTTCTAGGGGTGTTTTTTTCATTAGGGCGAATCTACAATTGAGAGATTCTCTCCGGCCTCGCTCTCTTTCATTCATAAACCAATCACCTTTACGTTTTTCATTCTGCTATTTGTAGAGTATGCTAGCCAGTACTATTGTGTTTCGATCTGTACTAAAGAATTCCTCGTTAGTTTTATAATGGCGCGGTAATGAATGAAAGAGAGCGAGCCCGGAGAGAATCTCTCAGTCGTAGATTCGCCCTAATGAAAAAAAAAAAACCTAGATTTAACATCGTCTGATGTTGTTTTAATGTTAGCAGTTTAGAAACCATCGTTGCCACTCAACTCATGGTGCGAAAACGTGAAGTAAGATTCATCATCCAAAATTATGCACTTTCCATTTGCAAAATGCTCGTGACGAAGTGCACGGCAGCATTTTGGTATTTTTTCGAGTTGTTGCTGTGTTTATTTTGGTGCACGCTGACGTTTCCGATAGATTACGTTATGTTTTCTCAAAATCCGATGGACTGTCATGTTTGAAACCTGAAATTTTCGTGCTAATTTGCGTGTTGATTGGCCAACCTTGTTTTCAGCGCTTGACAGCAGTTTTTCGTTGTTCTGGCACTCAATTTTGTTGGGCGACTACTTTTCTTTTTATTTTCCGGTTCTTTACCATCACGACAATCTTTCAAAACACGGTATATTGTTGATTTTGATATTGGCTCGTCTTTGAACACGCTCAAAATTTCACTTGTACTAAACCGTCCAAAAAGGTTGGCGACTTGTGCTCGTAAATCAAGCTTGTACGACATTTTTAATGGAAACTACTGCGCAATTTGAGTTTGATAGTTCAGTAGGAACACAGATGAACGTGACAAGTACATTGGTTGACATCTGTGTGTATGTTAATGCTGTCAAATAAACGCCTGAAAGTATTCCCAGGACTTATGTTACACATGTTAGGTGCATACGGCTGGCGATACTCCGTCGCTCGAACACTCTATTTAAGGCCGACCAGATTTCTTTCTGCGTGCTTTTCCCTTGAACGAACTCCAACTGAGAGTTGTGAATGCGGGAAATGATTAAACTTTTACACTTCTTTTGCTTCTTCAGCCACTTTGCTTGCGCTGTATCACCGGCAACGTCCTTCAACGCCTCTACGTCAGCAACATTAGCCTCGACGCATTCCTGTAGGTCGTATTCCTCCAAGAGCACCTGAATACGAAATTTCCATGACGCGAAATTCGTCCCGTCGAACAGCGGAAGGTAAAAACGTTCTACACGGTCCTCATCGACCCCAAACCGTTCCGAAAATGTCCTGGACCCATAACCTATTGTGGTTTCGGATGGGCAGAGGACGAAATAAAAACGAAAACTCACGAGCAACTTAATAAACACGTTTTTATTGTAATGGCGTCTCGTTAGTTTGTGTTAAAAAGAAAAAGTATGACAGCAGCAGAAGTACACAAAGTACACAGAAAAAAATAATTAATTTTAACAAGCGTGTAAAATATCCCCTCGTTTAAATCCAAGCTAAAGGAGGCGTAAACAACGAAATTGTTTGCAACTTTTCATGTACCATACAACAATATTGGCAATCTTTCATACAACAGGCTGGATTCAGGCGTTATCTGGTTTAAATTAACACGAAATATCCCATTATTTTCTGGCAAATCTAGCATTCCCTTTATGTGCATTAGATAGCGCAGAAAATTCAATGTTTTTTTTTATCTGTGTAATCAAACGCAAGGTAGTATATCAATGTTCATACGAGTGTGTTGGAAGGGTTGCCAGGACTGCTATTTCAACAATAACAGATGAGTTCAAAGTGATATCTGAGAAAACAAAACTTGTTACTTATTTGATATCAGTTTGTTATTTTACTTTGCTAAAGTACTCATCGCCAACCTGCTTGAGAAAGCATGGTTTTCACCCAGCTGAGTGAGAATTTCGATCTCTAGTTTCGAGTACATTTTTTTTTAATTTGAAATTAAGTCATCAGATTTTTTTATGCGAACAGCTGACAAACTTCAGGATTATTAATCCATCCTATCTATGTGATGATGATGTGATGTTTGATAAGAACCCACCATCAGTGCAAGGATTACCTATGACTGCAGGACTATTCTCAGCAGGTTGTTCTGAGAGAATAGCCTACGTGATGGCTTCTTGTAGCAGGGTCAGCCGATCTCAGTGAGGACCTTCGGAAGACTACGGCCAGAAGGCCGCGTGTCTTCGCATGACAATGGACTGGCGACTCCACGAACCCTTATCCAGTCAACAAACCCTTCGACTGCCTTACGCTACCCCCTAGGGAATCCCCGTTGTACAGTTGTTAAGGGAACAGTGGAAATTTTTATGATTTATAAAAAAAAAAGTTAAGACAAAAAGAAAATTTAACGGCTATACTGAACTTTAGATTAAATTAACACATAAGCATTTCTCTGCCAAATGAGCAAATGACTGAACTCGACCCTCTCCGATTTGGATGAAACTTTGCACATGTCTTCGGAATTTGTGACGATGGATTTTCCGCCGGTAAAGGGAATTTTTGACTCAAGACAAATTTTTCAAAAGGGCGTCTGTGTTTTGTCATGCGTATTTTTCAAAAAATCATAACTCGAAAACTGTTGGTTGTAATAAAATTGCGTCTGAGAAGAAGTTGTAGTTAATTAATTTTACTTTATGAAAAATATATGTACAAAAAAATTTTTTTTTCTTCAAAAAAAATCAAAAATTAAACTTACAAATCAATTAGCGTACGATTAGGTACGATTTTTTTAATTTTCTTTTTTTCAAAAAGTCTTTGAGTCATAAGAAGAAGAATAGAAGTTGTTTTACGATGGAGCAACTTAAGATAAAAAAGTTCTTGGAAGTAAGAAAAATTCAATTTTTTTTCGAATTTGCTGTTTTTACATAAATAACCATATTTTAATAATATAATACGATTTTTCAAGAGATTTTAAACAAAAATGCCCTTGGTAAGCAACATTCTAAATGTATCCGTTTTCGAGATAATTTGAAATTAATGTCGAAAAAATGGCTTTTTCCATGAAAATATCCCTTTTTCAAAAGTTATTTGTGGTTGTCCATCTGCAAAAGTTTTCTTTTCAAATTGTACATAAAATTTTCTACAATTTACTTTTTATTACCAAGAATAGTAGACAAACTGATTCCTCATATTTACTGTAGGTAACACGACAAAATTTGCTGCTTTTACTTACAGTATATTATGAAAACCTAACCCGAAACAAAAATAATTAGTATTCATGTTAATGTACAAGCTTATTTTGTACAGGTAGAAAAATAATGTATTTAATTAGTTAAACTGTTTATATCAGTAAGAATACAATTCTTACGCCCATTTATACCTATTCATGCATTCCCTTTGGTGTTGACAGAAAATATAATTTACATGCATACCCCTGCACATACCAATATTTCAAAAAAGTACCTAAAGTGCGTACCTAGTACGCATAAAAAGGATTACACTACAAAGTCATGACATCAGTTTAACAGTGTCTTTCATAAGTAGCGTAAAGTGTTGAACGATTTGAAATGGAACTCGAAACAAAGCATTGTTGTAAACCTTTACGTGAAATCGGGAGACGGTGTTCGCCAAAACTTAGAAATTTAACTGACAAGTTAATTGAAAAACTTTTATCCATGCAGTGTACGGTCCATTTGGACACGTCATTAAGAATTTGTGATTCATGTCGGTTATATTCGTATCGTCGTAATCCTGTCGAAAGAGTGAAGCAACCAGAAAACATGACGGAGTGGACATGACGAAGCACCAACCACATCACGGAACGATTTGGAGGAAATACCATCGGCAGCTTCAATTACCTCGGCATCTTCTCAGGACAGTGACCTACCGGATAATTCCAGGATACACAACATTGAGTTAATCAATAATGGAATTGCAGGAATAAATGTGTCTCCGATATCCATTAGAGAATTTAAAAACGATAAATACGAGAAATTCTAGCAGGTATTAGAAAATATCTATTCAGTTTACCACCAAAAGAAGAAGTCGAAGAGTTAGCTACATTGAAAACAAAGGTTGTGGAATATGATGAAATAATTTCCAAATTGAAAGAAAAATTCATAGAACCAGATTGTTCGAGAATAGATAAAATACGTATATTAACAGTTTTGCCTAATTCGTGGACGATTCAACAGATAACGAGCAAATTTGAAACAAACAAATACCTTGCATTACAAGCAAAAGAATTGGCAGCCGAAAATAGAGTATTGGCTATCCCCAACGACAGATCGGGGAATCGTTTGAATCCGGATATAAAGAATCAAGTAATACAATTTTTTGACGAGGACGACATCAGCAGAGCTATGCCGGGACAAAGAGATTATGTCTCTGTAAACACTAATGGTAAGCGTCAACAAATTCAAAAACGGTTATTACTTTCATCACTTAGAGAAACTTTCACTCGATTTAAAGAAGTCAGTGAACATAAAATTGGATTAAGTACTTTTGCAGCATTACGACCAAAAAATTGTATATTGCTTAATGCTTCAGGTTCTCATAACGTTTATGTTTGCGCAATTCACGAAAATATTGATTTAATGCTTCACAGTTTAAAAAAATATTCATTCAACACTGATTGTAATCAACATTTTGAGAAGTTATTGTGTAATTCATCATCAAGATCAAAATATTGTTACTTCCGTGAATGCGAAAACTGTCCCACGCTGTCGGAATTTGAGATAGGATTTTTAAAAGAACTTGAGAAACATAACTTGTCTGAGATATCGTTCGAACAATGGATTACAATTGATGGATGTAATTTAGAAACGCTATTAAAACCTGTCGATGAATTTGTTGAATATTTTAGCGAGAAATTAGAAAAACTGTTAACTCATGATTAGATTTTGAAAAAAAAATCATATCAATAATTTTAACGCTTTTGTTACTATCACTTTATATTCAAGACATAAATAAGTTTGTTAATTTGTTTCACGACATATATATGTTTTTGAGATATTGTCTTCAAAATATGGTAGAAATAAATTATTTGTTGCTTTGCAAACCAGCTCTCCTCGATGTTCTAGATGGCCAAGTCCTGCTGGACCCGCAGCTGCCGCCGTCGGCACTCGTCCACATCTACCCGGCCGTCGCTGACGTGTCGGAAACTCTCTGGTAGTAAAATGATATCTGTGTCTAATACACTCTTCTTGCACTGAATTATTTACAAACTAAGCCTGCACACCGAACCAAAATTCACTTTGGCACGGAGCAGGTTTTAGAAATTGACCAATAAGAAAAATAAATCATGAGGACTCTAACTTTTACATTGAGGTTGCTAAACAATACGACTTTGACTGAAAATTCTAAGTCGCTATAAATCCAACCATGCTTGGCTTAACCCTTTCTAAATTACAACCTACTCTACAGTTTGTAGATCTAGTTTCTATCCCAAATTTAAATATATTTCATATAAGAACTAATTTGAAACTTTGAAAAGAACTTGTCTACCTCCTATCTAGGATTTTTTTCATCCTATCTGTTTATTCAAAGCGTGGTATGAAGAATAAACTCATCGTCTCGCATTACAACCGATTACAACCGATTTGCCGTTATTGAACTGTACAAAAAAGGAGGTAAACATCCGTATGCTATTTTATATGACTCATCTAACACTGCTACTGATATAGCCACATGGATAGGTTCATTCTACTGCTTCTAATGGTCTTTCCCAAGTGGGCCCCCCGCGTCCTATCTCAAATATACATGCTTGTCATCATTGGTCTGATACCCTGATCATAACATTCACGCCTTTTCAAAATATTGCAATTACATTCAGTTATTAGAAAATGAGCAGGGTATTTTGGTTATTCATTCCATAAAACAAATGGATGAATAACGAAATAAGTTGCCAAGAGAATAAAAAGTGTGGTTTTAGTATTTTCCCTTAGATAGAAAGTAAGAAGCCTAACAATGAATCGCGCATAAGTCGCCAGTAGTACACCTGATGTTAGTGCCTTTATAAAACGTTCTACGATGTGGCAGTGAAAAATATACTATAATGTGTGATACTTTCACTACTTGTCAAATTTATTAATCCATCCTCTCTATCTTACACCAAACTAAATTTTGAATAACATGGGGGCTTTCAATAACCTAAAGCTTATCACCGGGCAGGAAATACAAAAATATATATTTTTCAAATGTACTATATTAAATAGGTACTTCAAGAGAACACACCTTGGGTCCTCCCTTAGCTCAGCCAGCAATGGCGTGGCCGCAAAGCAACACCATGCTGGAGGTGGCTGAGTTCGATTCCTGGTCTGGTCTAGGATTTTTTTGTTATGGAAAATTTCTCAACTCCCTGGGCAATAAGTTATGATTGTACTTGCCACAAAATCATACTAATGTAAAAATGGTAACTGGCGTCGAAAGCTCTTAACTAATAACTGTGGATGTGTGCATGTAGAACACATGTAGAAGTTGAGAGCAAGCAATAAGCGATTTGCGAAAGCAAAAAGCTTGAAACGCTAAGAAAGAAGAAAGAAGGAGAACACTTAATTCAACAATAAATTAAAAGCAACCTCCTTCCCCAGAACCATCACCTACCGCCTCAAACGCAAGAAGAAGTAGTACCGTTCTGATTAATGACCATCCATTTGCGGAAGTGAAAAATCTTTTCATTTGCAAACTAAATCAGAACCCTTTTCGAGCGCTCCTTGCCCGGCAATGAGCTGTTCCGGTCTAATTTGTAGATTTCGGATGCCACCGGGATCCCTTCCGCCGAAAAACCTACAACAACAACAACAGCAAAAAAAAAATGTGCAGAGATCAAAATTTTGCCTGCAAGCAAAGTAGCAAATTAGAGCTTGACCGACTCATCCTACCGCAAAGCATGGGCACAGAGTGGAGAAAAAGTAATCCCACCCTCATTTCGGTACCCCGAGGGCTGACCGGATCGCAGAAGAAAAAGTTTCAACTTTCCAATGCTGATGCCCCGAAAAATGCAAAGTTGGAAGGATGGGAAACCCTCTCGAGTGTAAAAACATATTGCTACCGAAATAAATCATGTTAAATAAATGAATAAATCAAAATGTTAAATGCCACTAACTGGTTTGTTTCGGGGGCTCCGGCTGAACGGGCTGGGGGTGGGAGATTTCCCTTTCCCCCCACAGTTTGGAGTTCAACCTGCCAGAACTACTCCGGCAGCTGCTCGGAGCAAAAGGGTAAAACGGAAGGGACGATGATGATTCGTCATCAATTTCGTTTTTCCATTCCGATGCTGTATTTTGATGAGCTTGGGAAGTGAGTTGATGAATGCGTTTTTCGGAAGCAGATTAGCAGCTTGATGTGGCAGAAAACGGGATGAGGCCTTAACGTGAAAACTGGATTCGTCTGATTTGGAAAGGGACGTCTGCCGCAGTGAATGGAAATCGCAAACGAAGATGTCTCGCAACTTTTGGAGATAGACGAAATTTCTTCTTTTATGTTCCAACCCTAATAGAGATGAAAAGAATCGTCCCCTCCGATTAATTTAACTTTTTCTAATGGGGGGCTCCCTTTTTCCGGTCGAATTAGAAACACTTTTAGTTGAATTAGAAAAGTCATCCTCTGGGGTTCGGGATGAAACTATTCGCTTAGTTCGTAGCGGGAACTAGGGAAAGCTTTAATTAGGAGAGTTGAAACAAGGGGCTGTGGATTTAAGAGCAAAGTTAACTGACGCGTATTGAAATTCATGGTTACCGCAGTATTGATGCATACATAATGTAAAGTAATAATTGCTAGTTGTATGGATGTTTCTCGATCGATTGATCTTTTATAAATTGAGTTTGAACCAGATTTTAACAAATCATAACAAAAGTTTTTAGAAATCTTGCTGTAACCAGCTGGGAAATTACTACGTACATAATAAACGACCGTAGATAATGCTGAAGATAGTCATATAGATTCGGATGGAAGCGAAGACAACGATACGTTGTAGAGCAAACTATTGTAGTCGATGTTCATTTGAATGAACTTTTTTTTCATACTATATCATATTCATACGCACTTGGAACATTTTACAGTGTTCGGTAACTTTTTACCAAACATTCAACAGCTGAACGTTCGGTCATCCGATTTACCGTATGTCGGTGAAATTTGTTCAGCTGTTGAAAGTTCGGTAAAAAATTACCGAATACTGTAATTTTTCTAAGTGTGTAGGATCAAAACACTTCTAAACCACATGGCATATGAGTTTTTTTTTCAAGATTGAGGAGAAATCATTTTCTGAGGTCAACCCTAAACAAGACCATCACCATTCGATTTTCCGGACATATTTACATGCGTACAGTGCAGGTTAGAGAAATTTTGCAGGCGCCAATTTTCAGAACAGAACCAAGGTATAAGGTGTAAGAGTTTTTTATTTCAATTTTGAGGGAAAATTGGGTAAAATGTGCCAATTTGTGACATCTGATAAAAGTCAAATTCGTTCCATCTTCTAAGCTTTTTTTGCAAATTTACAGTGCACTTGGGTTGAATATAGTGGCATAGTGTTAAATTTTTGGGTAATAATTCTAATTTTTATTTAAAATGACGAGAGAATCGAGCAAAATGGAAAACTTACTGTGGTCAACCCTAAATGAGATCAAAACCATTCGATTTTCCATTTTTTTTACATAAGCTATTGTTTAGGACCTCTACCATGCGCCGTCTAAGTTAATTATGGTATGTAAGGAGTGTATCGAATATAAGCTATTCACATACATTTGCGTTGTACGCATGTATTTGTGATGGTTTTTTATGCTCTGAACACTGCATGCTGTGCGTTTGACTGTCAGCTTTCTTTCGTTTACTTGTTTGTGCGGTTCAAATTCTGCCTTTTCAAAATGTCGCGTATTGAAAAGAAAGTGAAAATTAAGGATCTGGACCCATGGCTAAGTGAGAAGGGTATTACTATGCGAAAAGTGGCGAAGCGGTTTGGAGTTCATCATGCGAGTGTTAAAACCATCATTAATAAATTTGGGGAACACTATTCTTTGGATGAGCTACCAGGAAGAGGCAGAAAACCCGGTTCTTCCAACCCGAAACTGGAGCAGAAAGTGGTATCTCTAATCATGAAGAACAAATCAATGTCAATACGTGATTTGGCCAAAAAAACAGGAACGAGTGTCGGAATGATCCAGCGTATCAAGAGGCGAAACCACCTGAAGACCTAAAAGAAGCAGAAAATCTCGAAACAAAGTGCAGAACAGAAGAAGCGAGCAGCAACCAGGGCCCCGATAATTGTATTCGCGTCTTTTGCAGCGTCCGGATGCATGCGTTTTGATGGACGATGAGACCTATGTAAAGGAGGACTCAAAAACCCTTCCAGGTCCACAATACTTTACTGCCGTCGTTGAGAAGGATGTGAGCGATGCGGACAGGTCGATTCAAGTGGAGAAATTCGGTCGAAAGGTACTGGTATGGCAAGCAATATGTTCCTGTGATTTGAAGTCAACCATTTTTTACACTACCGGAACTGTAAATGCGGAAATCTATCGATCTGAGTGTCTCCAGAAGAGATTGTTGCCTTTATATAAGAAGCATAGTACACCTCCACTGTTTTGGCCGGATTGAGCGTCGGCTCACTATGCCAAAACCACTCTCAATTGGCTTGCGGAAAAGGGTATAGATTTTGTTGAGAAAAATATCAATCCACCAAATTGCCCTCAGCTTCGACTGGGCAATCGTGAAGAGGGTCTTCAAGAAGACTGGTAAGGCAGCTGGGAACATGCAGGAGTTCAAAAAAATTTGGGTTCAAGCGTCCAATAAATGCGATGCAACACTTGTCCGGAACTTGATGAAGAGCATTCGATCCAAAGTTCGAAAATTCTCGAAGGAATAACTTAAATTTCATCCGGTCTTCATTATGTTCAAGTTTAACCTCGTACAATAAAGGATCAATTTTTTGTATGAATAAAATATCGATTTTCCACATAGTTTGAAAGAAAGTTTGTGGATAGCGTATTTTCGATACACTCCTTATTATAGTACATGTGCTTGATCAGGCGCGTATTCTTTTATCAGTCAAGGGGCTACCATCGCCTGCAGTGTTGAAAAAAAATCATCGTCAAAGCATATAAAAGCACAGTAGCGAAGATGTCTGTTGCCTTCAATTTCGTGCAAGAGAAACATGTTGACTTTCAATGCAACGCTTTTCGTCGTGCAACAATACAGTTGTAACGCCATACAAGTTCGATGACGACAACTAGTTGTTCGTCGCTCAACAAAAAAATTTCGAAGAACCATAAGTCATCGTTTTGGTGATGCATGAATATTTTGTGATCGTCACATCTTAGATGGTGCATGACGAAAACCGGTATGTTTTGGTCGTTAAATCTAGGAATGGCAAAGACGTCCTCTGCGACTGTAAAGGGTTATTCATTTCGGCTTTTTCCAAAGAATATTTTAATCATTTAAATGAAGCGTAGATTATGGTCAGACCCCAACATGGTTTGTGAACCTTTTGATTATTCATATGAAAATTTTCTATAACGTATTGATAAGATAAGAAAGCAGAAGACGTTGTAAGTAATTTTATAACTGACGTACCTTCAACAATATCTTCGGTAAAACATAATTCAACTGGAATTCTTATCTATTGTAAATTTTACAACTGCTTTCATACAGTTCATGCAGCACAGCAAAAATGAAAGATATGTATGTATGTATGTATGTAAAGTAGCCACCATCCCTTCTACGACCTTGTCATGTATGCAGATCCACTTAATAGCAAGATCAAATAGAGTTACCGGGTTGCATTCACAGTAACGCTGTATGAAGGGCCAAAAACGGTGGGCGGACCCGTAAGCAGAGACACTTACGCGAAACCCGCGGGAACATAAGATTCTCCTTCCAACGATACGATCCAACAAATTGCATAACCCAATTCGCAATACTCATTAAGCTTTCTACGGGATGACTTGTTAAGAAGGGCGCGTCACTCACTCTGAAACTGTTGGAGTAGAATTCGCAACATCACAATCGAATCGGTAGGATAAGAAAATGATACTGTTTATTCCCTCCTAGACGCCGGTTGTCATACCACTCCATTGTCCAATTCCAGTTTGAATGAAACCCTGATGCTCCCTCCCTGCCCAATATATATTTAATGTCATGTAGTACTATATGAAATATAGTGAATATTAAACTCATAAAAAATATAGTGAATGATTATTATAATATTATAATATTTAATATAGTAAGTAAATGTAAGAATGATAGTAACAATTCCATTTGTAAACCTGAAAGTTAAGACAATATAGTAGCTATGAGAAAAAAAATTGATTCAAATATATTTTACAATACTTGGAATATCCATGAATGATCTGAAATTATATAGCATATGAAGAATAGTAAACAAAAAATTTCGAAGTGCTGTTCCGTTTCCTTGAATCACAAAAACTTTTTGTAGCGAGTCTCACAGTAACTATAGCAATTTTTATCAAATGAATTTAAATACAATAATATCATATCATTTAATATCATAACATAAAATAAAAATCTGACGTTAAAATGTGAAATAAAAATACGAGCAAACCAGTAAACTATAGTAGAATATATATCCGTAACTTAGCTGGTCATCAAAAGACTTCCGCTGTTGCAGCTTCGATAAAATTAATATCTGTTACGAATTTGTTTTTACAGTTATAGTCAAATAACATAATAAGTGTAAGTACAATATATATCTGTTATCCACTGGTTTGTAACTGAAAAACAATATGTTTTAATATCCTAATAGTCTTGGAAAAGCTGAAAACAGCAAACCATTAGTAGAAATAAATTTTACATAAGCATGAATAATGCCAAAAACGAAGATTAAGTCAAACCAGACAAAAAAAAAGTCCGATAACTCTTATTGGTCTGGATATATAAATGATGATGGGAAACAGGAAAGCAATGATTATAAATTATATAGTTTTGGTGAATAGGGGAAATGCCTTTTTGAATGGAATTTGTCGTATATAATGCTTCCTACATTTTTTTTCAGTGAAAATGGTATAGAATATAGATAAAAAAGCGAAGGGATGTAATAGTATAAAATGATAATACCAATTTTAATTGTATTCACATATCTACAGATTGTGATCCTGCTGCAATCGTAGACGAGCCCACTCATGCACTACGAACCTTAGATAAATTATCATAATCATCGAAAAAACAAAATATATTTAAAATTATTTTAAAATACTTAGGAGTTCCTTGGATGACCTGAAATTACAAAGAATAGTATATCTACCATATCGATGTGCTGATGCTAAAGTGGAAAAAATAATTGATGTGATATAACCACAATGGAAAAATGAAAGATATACCATATGCAAAAATGAAAGATATACCTTTATAAAAAATTACTAGGATAATCCTTCTCGGTAGTTTTAGCAGATGAAACAAACTGAAATGAAAGCGTTCGAAGCGAAGAAATTTTTAGATGTACTCTATGTTTTCAGAAGCGACCGACTTTTTCATGAGTGCCAGAAAAAAGTCTGGTGGACCAGTTTCAGCCAATTTCATGTTAGAAATCCTTTCTGCGACTAAATTCAAAGAATTTGAGCATGTTTGGGTAAATTGATAGTAAAGTAGTGTAAGATAGTGCAAATAAAACTGTTTATGAATCTTTTTCTTCAAAACGCTGAAGAAAAAGTATCACAATTACCTCCTGAGGCTAAAGGTATCACAATTACCTCCTGAGGCTAAAGTTCACATCTACGGTTACTTTAGTCAAAGATAAGCTCACTTTTTCAGGACTCTGAAAATGAAAGCATCTTACTTCTAGTAGTTGTTGACAATGAAACACTGCAGTTTGTTTTTGACAAAACTGCTAATTTAGGTCCAAATCAAATTAATATTGTCAAAAATCAGCAGAACTGTTACATGGACTTTCTGCTAACCAATGTTCACGAAGATGATTCATTGAATCCCTTATGGAAAAATGAAGCATTTCACACAGCAATAGAATTCTCTCTATTCATGATAATCAAAGACCCAACGACTGTGAGCTCGTGGAAATCTTTGTATGTCACAACGCAAATTATGAAAATATTAAATGCAGATTAAGTAGCTGCGTACCATCTACGGTGGAGTGCAGATGGAAGACGGAACGTGGAGGAGGCGAATGAACCACAAATTGCACCAGTTGCTGGGAGAACCTCCTATCGTACACATCGCAAAAATTGGTCGACTACGATGGGCTGGGCATGTCGTAAGAATGTCGGACGACAGCCCTGTGAAAATGGTTCACGAAAACGAACCGACAGGTACAAGAAGAAGTAGAAGGCGACCTGCGGACCCTCCGCAGACAGCTAGGCTAGCGAGTGACAGCCATGGACCAAATAGAATGGAGACAACTTCTGTGTACAGCAGAGGCCACGCCGGTCTTAGTCTGATTGGTAAGGAAAGGTAAGATTAAGTAGTGTTAACTGGCTAATACTACGGAATGAAGGAAATATTGAAATTGCTGTTGATGTCTTCTATAATGTTCTTTTCGGAATTATGCATGAAGAAGTTCCAATCAAAATAATACGACATCATGGCAAACATTAACTTTTTTCCGAGCAAATTTGAGTCAATTACTTTTGATTGTATAGTTCCACAATAGCTGAAAATTCTAGCATATGGGTTTAATAGTAATCTATTGTAATAACAATATACATTTTTCATTTGTCTGATACATGAACAATAAGATTCAACAGTTGCAGTAGATTTTAAAATTATTTTATATTATTGTATTTTAATTGTATGGTTCAGGGCAGGTTTGCATGCTGTTCGATGTCACACAGCACATGGCGTCTTGCTGTTAGTTGTGTGAATAGCGACGCGTCCCCCAGCAGCGTGAATTGTTTCCACCCATCGAGAGTGGCTACCGAGCAAGAGCCTATTGCTATTGTTGTAGTTAAAGCGGGCAGCGTGGAACATCAATGTCGGCGCTCCGTATCCATGGACTATTGCAATGATGCGGTACGCACGACTGCACAATGTTCGTCCAAACTTCATCTCTTCTATAAAAGAGACACGTTATTCTATGTCATTTTAGTGGTGTTAGCGTCTTGTTGAAAGTACCCGCCAAGCTGTCTCGGTGGTATTAAATTAACTTCCAGTAGTCAGTTCGCTTCACTCGTCTCATCGTCGTGTTTCAACCAAATAATCACAACACAACGTATGACCTGGTCAAACACTGGACGAAACACATGCGACACTATGACTTAAGTGCACCGGAAAATTTGATCATGGGGAAGCAGACTATGTGTTCGCATCGTTTTGATTCCAGACCACGAAGAAGAAATATGAAACATCGTCGTTGAGTATGAATGCATGTCTATCTTCATGCTTTGGGTGCAACACGACGAAAATGGAAAGATGTCGCGTAGCTCAAATCGGTGATGGTGACTTTTTTTTCTTTTTGGGTTTTGTATGACGTGAATATCTTTTGTCAGCTCTGCTCCTCTGAATACCCAGCACGTGGGGAGTAAAAATAATATGCGTATGGTTCGAATACTATTTCGCTCAATTTCAAACACTTCTACTCAAGTTTCGCAACCTGACGTACACTTATGGAACTATCAACCCGAGCAGGAGACAACAACATATGAATACCTAATTTTGATCTAGATAACTGGCCTTGGTATTAAAGCGCCCAGATTAAGTGGTTAAATACCTAAGCAAAATACCGAAGAATTGCAAGCAAAATATCTTTCGAATATCAAAACTTGTTATTTTGGATTCCTGGGAATACCTTAGAGGTACTATTTTGGTATTGTCTTACCTCAATTTGGTATTCGCATAGCATTGTGGGAAAAATTTGATGGTATTATCCTCAGGTATTTTACCTCTTAATCTGAGATAGGAAATACCAAGGTCAGTTATCAAGTTATTCGGTCCTGCTCAGGTTCTGCAAATATGACAGATACCAACCTGCAGCGCCCTTCCGGTTAAGTCCCGCTCTACTGTAGTAGAAGCACTACCTAATTATGTTAATTGTGAAATATTTAGCCATAACTTCCGATTCTCGATTCTTCTGTTCTGACGGCGTGCATCCCAAGTAACAATTTTAGTTTTATTCCAGCCGTTTAGCACTCCTCCCGGCGTTGTTGAAAAAACTACAATCAAAACTTCCTCCATGCATTTTTAAAGCCAACACTTCCTCGATGCATCTTTAAAGTTGAAATGTAAACAAACTGGCCCCCTGACCATCAAGATTTTGAAAATGATCTAGTGAAAGATGTTACGACCACTTGAGAACATACATAAAACTCAATGGCTGCCATCAAAACCAGCATAGGGCCAAATGGCCACAGCTGTCTAACATGACGGCGATATCGTGTTTGATTGTTGTTGTGCTGCTTTGTTCGATTCTATGCTCTTTTGATTCGTTTAGCAGTAAATAATATCGAAGATAAAAGTTCTAGAGTTGCGGGAAATTTTATTTGATAGCAAAATATCCAAAATAACAAATTGAGTTTTTTAATAGCGTATCATGCTTTAAATCATATGCGCATTTAATTTTAGGATGAATACTAACATGATAAGAGCCAAAAATAAATGCGCCTCGGAAATTATGCGAGTTGACAACAGCAAAAACTTAATTGAAACAAATATATTCGATGATTTAATCATGATTTCCCTAAATGTTGAAAATTCTAAACCGTTGTGTAAAAGAATGCAGAAATTGATCACTGATCTACAATTTGTTTGCAATACATTCAAAATTTGGTGTATTTCCACATTTCAATGATTTCTTATATTTCAATATGGTGATTGGAAGAACACAGTTGTGCCAAACAGCCGATTTATCTTCGCAATGGCTACTATATAACTATTTGGTCATTGGGTGACTTCTCTCAATGCCAATTTGCCGTTTGATGCATTTACTAGAGGCAAAATGATTTCAAAATGCCTTTTCAACTGACCATAACAAGATAATATGAATGAGGCCTAAAACGCTACATCAAAACAACATTTTACGAGTTCATAAAGTCAAAATAAAACCTTTGGTTGGAGTAGAAGGAATTTAAGAAGACAAGGTCTTAAGATCGTTGCAATGAGGCTATGTAAAGGGTGTACGAAATCAAATTGCGACACACACACACACATATATTCGGCAAAATTCGCCCGTTCAACCAATCATCTTCAAACTTTCGGGAAGTAAAATAAAACATGTTATTAATATTTTCTCATGTTTGTTTTATTTAATTATAATTCCATATCCAACTGCACGAACCTTATTTTCTACGCTACTCATAAGGTCCTGTACAACATTAGGACCAACTTTTTTTTTGCGTGGCAATAAATTTTTTCTTCACATCTTCCTCCGATTTCACTTCCTTTGGATGCTTCAGAAGTGCCTGCTTCATGATGGCCCAGTACTTTTCAACTGGCCGCAGTTCCGGTGCGTTTGTGGGGTTGAGGGTAAAAAGTTACAGCCATTTAAAAGTGGTCCAATTTGATTCCGTACAACCTTTAGGTTCTCATAAAACTGACTAAAATTTGAAATCTTTTGGCACCTCTTGCTGCCATAATTAAACCAAATTGATTTCTGGTGGCTTTCATAAATCTTTAATAAAACTTAATAAAGCTGGATGGTTCCGGCAATGTTACTTGGGATAGCTGCAGTGATAGCTGATAGCAAAGTTGCACATTGGAAGATTCGTCATGGGCCAAGATAGTCAAACTATGACCGCCTTGATGGTCCACTTACAGAAGTCCGATTGACTTCAAATTTATCATGAGACTTTTTCGAGGATCAAAATTTGAACATTTATTGAAATTCGAAAAGTCGATAGGCACCCTACTGTACGTATTCAACTCTATTATACTGACAAAAACAATTGGTTTTGTCCAATTTTGTCCGTTTGATTTTTTTGCTTACATTATCTTAGTTTTCGGAATTGAACATAGACAGGCTTTAAATTGGAGAATTTCAACGCTCTACATTTAATGTATATTTTGCAAACAATCGAGAACAAAAAATCATGGAGATTTCTCTTATCGAGTGGATAGTTATCGCTCTTCTTCATAGCTCCAATATTCTTCTTCTTTTTCATCCCCACATTCCGATCCTGTGACTCGCACTCACCCTCATATGGCAGTAGCATCAAGGAATTTGAGTTATTGCCGAAACACTTTTATAAATATTTAATCCCCGAAGCCTGTCGACAGCAACGTTTGAACATCCGCAAGATTAGAGAAAGTAGCGCATCATCTGACGACAACAATCACGCAGCAAAGATCTGGGGTAAAGTTTCCGTTTGCTCCAATCCAGATTCCCTATTCCTTTTTTTTCGTCTAGCTGGCAAGTGTTATATTGTTCTTCCTGTTTGCAAGTCACCCCTTGATCATCGCGTACATATAAGCTACAATATGGAGAATCTTTTAATATCTTCCGCATTGCTTTCAGCTACTGAAGGAGACAAATTCCATCACTCAACGCACCGTCCCGTCCCGGCCCGCCCGCGCATCCATTAGGCATCCCATATTTAACGATTTTCTGGCTGTTATTGTTCAATTTGATTAAAAGGTCGCCACCACCCCAGAGCTCGAAGCTGGGGAAGAGGAAATAAAATTGCCCTTTTCCATAAGGAGGAATATTGGACTGCTTTCATTGCAAGTACGCGTGGGTGTTCCCTTTGTTATTGTGTGCTATTTTTTCATTGCTCTACCTACCCTATTTTGAAGATTTGAAGTGCCGGAAAAGATCCCTTCATTGAATGGCAGCAGAGGCAGAACCGAGCGCAAAAATGACGACGTTTGATCCCCCGGAATACAAAGGAAGCGGCCTACCGGATTCAACAGCGCCGTCGTCGTAAGTGTGCAAGTGGGTTTTCCACTTGTGGAAAGTTACATGGTCTATGGAAGACGAGCGCAAGATTTAGCAGGGGAGTTAATGCGTGAAATTTTATGCAACCAAGTTAGTTGGGAGGTGTGAAACAACTCATTACTTGAATTGAATGGGGAGTGAAAGAGGTAAACTTGATGAACGAAGCAGGCTTTGTGAATCAAGTTATTGTATCGAATTGAAGGACGTGTTTTGAAACAGTTAAAACTCAGAATCAATTTTCTGAATTGATATTTCTGGTGATGTTTTGTTTTAAAAGAACTCATAATTGGGGATTAACAAAATCCTTCCTGCAATCAAGCACCAATATCCTCCAAAACAAACGGCAGCCGCACTTATTTATTACCTTTCTGAGCCGGTTTTATTTTATCTCGAAAGCAAATAAAACTCCCAGAAATACGTTTTACTGCCGGATGTTAGGAGCACCTTCCAGCCACCTTCACAGAAGCCAACGACGAAAGCGATACACTCACCTTGCCACATGGCCACGCCGCTCCACGCCGACAAGCGCTGAGGATTTATCTTCTCTCACCTTCGGTTCTACACGGTGCGTTTTCTGCGAAGGAAAAAAAACATAAGTCCGTGATGATTATGCTTTGCTTCCTCTGCAAGTGCGAGCGAACAGTGATGGCTTCTGTAAACTGTTCCCTTTCAGCTGTGACCGCGCGCCGAACGACCAACCTCGATCGATGCAAGAAGCTTGCCGAAAAATCTCTCTAACGATGGAAACAAATCCGCAGTTTCACCCTTTTTTACGGGGCGAATCCAAGATTGTTGGGGGTGATTTTCGGGAGGCAGGGGTGGTGACAGTCAGTGGAGAGAATATCGATGTTGCCGATGTGTCGATAAACTTGAACTCCGTCGCTGTCTTCGGTGTTTGTTTTGCACTGTGATAAATTCGCGAATGACTTTTCATTAGGATCGATGCTAAGCATGTCTTTGCGGTTTGCGATTAGGGGGGTAAATCAAATTTACGTCACTGAAGGGCATATGCTGAAGCATTCTGGACGGCAGCCATTACTTCAAAATTCAGAATTGATATAACTCAGAATCTGTACTAGGCATTGGATGATTAATCCCATCAGTTTGTAATATTACTTGCTGTGAGCAATCTGATTTAGTCTTCGTGGATCATTCCCTAACAATCGAGATTTATCGATTTGAAATAGCGAAGTACATTTGCGAGAGAGAGATATAAAAGATAGGAAAAATACACGTAGCAACGATTCACCTGAAGGTAACTTTTCTCACTTCTCCAAGTGACAAAAGTCATTTCAACTCTCGAAATAACTAATAGAGCAGAATTGCGAAAAATCTGAAGGGTTGTGTATAACACACGATCGGTAGGTGCTGTTCTTATGGGACGTTGGGTTAGCATAACTAAGTGAGTAAAGGGTGTATTCGATGAAAATGGCACACACATATATACTCATCAAAATTAAACTGATTATCGGATTTTCTTGAAATTTTCAGGGAATGAAGAACTACTAATGAGTTTTGATTTACAACATTTGTTTTATTCAATTTCGTCCCCCATCCCGAATGCCAGCACCTTCCTTTTCACTCCACCCATCAAATTATGTACAACCGATTTTCCCAGTGTTTTTGTTGTTTTTACCCAAATTTTCTTCAATTCTAGCTCTGTTTTTATAGTTTTTGGATGTTTGCGAAGTTCCGTTTTCATTATTGCCCAGAATTTTTCAATTGGACGAAGTTCCGGTGAATTTGGTGGGTTCATATCCTTTGGCACAAAATTGACTCCGCTGGCTCGGTACCACTCCAATACGTTTCGAGCGTAGTGGCAGGATGCTAGATCAGGCCAAAACAGAGTTGATCCTTTGTGCTTCTTAATGAATGGCAAGAGACGCTTCCTAAGGCACTCTTCCGTGTAAATCGCACCGTTTATTGTTCCGGAAGTGATGAAGGGAGCACTTATTTCACCACATCCGCAAATCGCTTGCCAGATTAGAAACTTCTTTGCAAATTTCGATAGTTTCTTCTTTCGAACATCCTCAGGAACATTGAATTTCAACTTGGTAACGAAATATTCTTGCCCAGGAAGTTGACGGAAGTCGGCCTTGACGTATGTTTCGTCATCCATCACGATGCAACCGGATTTGGTGAGCAGCTTCGTGTAAAGTTTCCGGGCGCGGGTTTTCGCAGTGATGTTTTATTTTTCATTCCGGTTTGGGGCTTTTTGCACTTTGTTAACATGTAACCCAGCACGCTTCATGGTTTTCTGCACAAAACTGACTGACACCTTAGACTTTTTAGCGACATCTCGAATTGACATGTTTGGACGGTTCTTGAATTGTTGTACGACTTTCCTGGCCATTTTACTGTCCATTGGAACACTTTTACGACCACTCCCTTCCTTCCTTTGGACACTCAGACGCTCCTTGAAGGTTCTTATTACACGAGACACAGTTGTATTTGCAATTCCAAGCCTTTTAGCAATCCACCGGTGGGACGCCCCTGGATTTTGATTGTGAGTGCACAAAATTTTCTCACGGACAATTTCTTGTTTCGACGACATGACTGGAACTACTGAATTTATAACTATGAAACTTGGCAGATGTAAATAATACACTATGGATAAGATCTACACTAATTTCTAGGTTTTTTACTCATACGATTCAAAAGTTACAGAAGATTTTCTGTGTGCCATTTTTATCGAATACACCCTTTAGAGACAAAAAGCCAATTTTTCGAGCAGTACAGCTTAACAGTCAGTCAGTCGAAATCGCTGATGCAGTAATTTCATTGTTGTGTCGTTCAAGTAACTCGTGTTTTACCCGTGTTAAATTGGGTTGATTTTGTCGTGTTCAGTGGCGCTTAATTTATTACTGTATCGTCCTTCCCTACGAAAGAAATTTTGTTTGTCTGGTGCCTAATCGCGTATGTAATTCGGGTTTTAATTTGAATGTGTTGTGTTATTTGCTGCGTCATCGCATTTTAATCGCTTCGCAACCCATTGTCTGCTGGCCAATAGCAAGCCTATTGTCATCCACATTGAGCCAAATCCGTCCCCGTTGTGCTGTTTTTTGCGTTATTGTGCATACCCAAAGCCGATTCCTTGAAACAACGTGTGTGACGATGAACGGAGACAAAAATTGCGCCAAGTGCTGCGAAGCGATCGCTGGCATTGAATTCGTTTCTTGCCGCGGATATTGTGGTTGCATGTTTCACATGACATGCGCGAATGTGTCTCGGGCTCTGCTGGGATATTTCTCGCCTCACCGCAAGAATTTGTTCTGGATGTGTGACAAATGTGCAGAGCTGTTCGGAAACTCACATCTCCGTTCGATAACAAAAGTGGCCGACGAAAAATCACCGCTTATGTCTCTCACAGAGGCGATTAGCAATCTGCACACCGAAATAAAGCAGTTGTCACAAAAGCCCGTGCCTTGTATCCAGTCACCATCAATTAAGAACTGGCCCCAGATCGGTCCTATCCGAGCTGCCAAACGACTTCGTAGATCTGATTTGGCCCATAAAGTTACCGAATGCCAATCTGGTTCTAAGCAGCTAAACAACAGTGTAAAGTCTGTTCCAGTCTGCGCAAAGCCAGCGAATAAATTTTGGCTCTACCTGTCTCGCATACGGCCGGATGTCACAAATGAGGAAGTTTTGGCAATGGTGAGAGCAAACCTTGACACTACCCAGGACCCGGAGGTTGTCAAACTGGTTGCCAAAGGAACTGACACCAGCGGCATGACGTTTGTCTCCTTTAAAGTCGGACTGGACCCATCATTGAAGACAAACGCAGTGGATCCATCGACGTGGCCGGAAGGAATCATGTTCCGTGAATTTGAAGACAACTCTGTCCAAAATTTTCGAAAACCGTCAGCAGTATATTTGACGCCAACATCCAGTACACCGCCTTCTGTGAGCATGAAAGGATGAACTACAGCACATCACACGCTTATACGCCGGGACGCACCGAACATACCACTATGGAAGCTCTCAACCCCCCCACCGTAGTCGAGTCATTCCAGCCAGCGACCAGCAGCCGTCCCGACCCTACGTGTGGGTGTGGGGAAAGGGTCTTCCAAAACGTGAACACAGGCAAGTACGAATTCACTAATTGCCCGCCAAGACCTGATTCGCCCATCGTTTCCAGACATTTTCCACGGATTCCTGACGCACCTCAACAAGTACAGCTTGAGAGAAGAACACGTGGACGCACCGAGCATAGTAGCTTATGGTTTTACTACCAAAACGTCCGTGGGCTGCGGACCAAGATCGACGAGTTTTACTGCAATACTATGGATTGCAATTTTGACGTCATCATTTTAATTGAGACGGGTCTCGACGACGCAATCAATTCGACGCAGCTTTTTGGGAACAATTTTAATGTATACCGATGTGACCGAAGCCAAATGAACAGCAGTAAATGTCGTTTTGGAGGGGTTCTAATTGCTGTGCATCATCGGTTTATCAGTAGCAGTGTTGAAGTGTCCAGCGGAGAAACGTTAGAACAGGTATGTGTATCGATGAAGATTGGTTCCAAACGACTTTAGCTTTGTGCCATTTATGTTCCTCCAAACAAAAGTAAGGATCTCAGTATATTGGCCGGGCATATTGAGTCGATCCATGAGCTTGTTAACAGATGCTCTGACAACGATTGTCTGCTGGTATGCGGTGACTATAATCAGCCTTGAGTGACCTGGAATTATTCTGATGGCCAGATTCAACCAGTGAGCTCTATATCTTCATCGAGGGCTAGCACGATCTTGATTGACGGTATGGATTTCTTCAACATGCATCAAAGAAATCTCGTGCACAATCATCTAGGACGCATTCTCGATTTGTTCTTTAGCCCCCTTCCTGTTGAAATCTCGTGTTCTGTTTCACCACTCTTACCAATTGACCTTCATCACCCGCCACTGGTTGTCTGTGTACCATCTTTAGTTGATGACGATGTACCATCGCATGGTGTGAATGAGAATGTTGTGCTGGCGTTAGACTACAACAAAATTGACTTCGATGCTCTTTGGGATTTTCTTTCTGCTATTGACTGGGATGTTCTTTTTGCTGGATTAAATGCTGATGAAATGGCTGAAATGTTGTGCGCTGTACTAAATGATTGGATAGACACGAATGTTCCTTATCGTCGTCCCGCTGTTTCTCCTCCATGGAGCTCTGCTTTGCTACGAAAACTAAAACGAACACGAAATGCTTCACAGCGTAAACTCCGGCGATACCGTTCCCTATCAAATAAGCGTAGTTTTCACTTGGCATGTAATCAGTACCGTAAACTTAACTCGTCACTCTACAAATCTTACGTTTTACGGGTACAAACTCACTTAAGACGAAACCCAAAGAGTTTTTGGAGCTATGTAAATTCAAAGAGGAAAAATACTACTATGCCAGCTAGCGTGTTTTTGAATGATGTTGAGACGTCTATAAGTAAGGAAAAATGTGAAATTTTTGCTACTCATTTTTCGTCAGTGTTTGCTGCGGAAAGTATTAACCCGAGTGAACTTAACTCCGCTGTTTTGGACGTTCCATCGAACCTTGTAGACGTGGATATTTTTGAGATAACGCCCTTGATGGTAAATAATGCCATCAAGAAAATAAAATGTACATTCTCGCCTGGACCAGATGGTATTCCGTCTTCAGTATACTGTCGCACCAATGGAGCTCTTGTCGAGCCGCTCTGCAGGATCTTCAACAAATCTTTTGCCGAATCAAAATTTCCCGCAGTTTGGAAGGAGTCTTTGATGGTTCCGGTACACAAGATAGGAGACAAACGCGACGTTAAAAACTACCGGGGAATCACTAATCTGTCAGCTGCCTCTAAATTGTTTGAGATAATAGTGAGTGGTTTCATTCTCGAGCGCACCAAATGCTACATCTCTGGCGACCAACATGGTTTCATGCCTGGAGGATCGGTTTTGATCAATTGGAGAAAGGGGCACAAGTAGACGTCGTCTATTCTGATCTAAAAGCAGCGTTTGATACAATCAACCATGAAATTCTGCTGGCGAAGCTTTCAAAACTCGGCACATCGGAAAGATTGACATCATGGCTGTGCTCGTATTTAACAGACAGGGCTCTGCGAGTAAAACTTGATACAAGCACTTCCTGTTTCTTTACGAACTCGTCAGGTGCTCCACAGGGTAGCAACCTTGGACCGTTGCTGTTTGTTCTATACTTCAACGACGTCTTGCTTCTACTAGGAGATGGCTGCAGGCTTGCGTATGCTGATGAACTAAAGCTGTTTTTTGTGGTACGGACTGCCGAGGATTGTTGTCGTCTTCAATCATTATTGGATAGATTCACTGATTGGTGCCGTCGGAATAAACTTTTGATCAGCATTCCAAAGTGTATGGTAATGTCGTATTACCGCATCAAGCAGCCGATTGTTTTCGACTATACCATTAATGGCGTCGTTCTACATAGAACCGACCAGTTCAGCGATTTAGGTGTTTTACTGGATCATAAATTATCGTTTAACCTCCACCGCTCTGCTGTGATTTCTAAGGCTAATCGTCAGCTAGGGTTTGTGTCAAAAATCTCAAGAGACTTCACTGACCCGTACTGCCTGAAAGCTCTCTACTGCTCACTGGTACGACCGATCCTAGAAAATGCCGCCTTGGTCTGGCTTCCTTATCAATTGACTTGGAGCTTGAGGATAGAAACAATACAGCACAGGTTTATCCGGATGGCATTGCGTAATCTACCATGGCGTGATCCGCAAAATCTCCCGCCGTATTCAGATCGCTGCAATTGCTGCAATTGCTGCAATTGCATACTTTGGAACGCCGACGGAAAAATCAACAAGCGGTTTTTGTTGCTAAACTTTTGAATGGAGAGGTCGACTGCTCGAGGCTTCTCTCTCAACTGAACATCCGTGTTCCGTGTTCCTTCGCTGCAATCGCTGCAATTGCATATACTTTGGAACGTCGACGGATCCAACGGTCCGTGTTCTTCGAAACGACTGGACTTCTTCAACCCCGATTCCATCGAACAGCGTTTGGAAACAACGAACCTCTAACAGCTATGATGCGAGCGTTTACGACTGTCGAAGAATTGTTTGAATTTGGCGAATCTTCAGATCATTTTTTGGCTCGAATTTGTAATGCTCGTTTGATTTAGTTTTAAGTTTGTATCATGTAGACAATAAGTCCGATGAACTGAGTAGATTAAATAAATAAATAAATAAATAAATAATCTGTTATTCGAGCTGGATACCGGGAGTCCAGTAAGCTGCATGTCCATGGAATTATTCAAGAGTGTATTTAGCCGTCGTGAACTGCAACCTGCTGATCTTAATTTGTACGGTTATACTGGAGAGAAAATCAAGCCAGATAGAAAACTGCGAGTTCAAGTGCAAGTAGAAGGCGATGCAATGAATCTGGAGCTGTACGTTATGACAGGTGGAGGACCCCCTCTCTTAGGACTAGACTATGTACGGAAGGCAAATTTAATGCTGAATATGAATCCTGATGGTGTCCTAGATAACATCTTGCGAAAATATCCGGAACTTTTCGACGAAGAACCAGGATGATACCGATACGGAAAAGTGGACTTACGATTAAAACCAAATGCGTATCCAGTTTTTCGTCGCCCACGACAGATTGCCCATACTTTAAAGGAGCAGGTTGATGCCCAGCTAGAATCTCTTGAGAAGAAAGGAACGATAACAAAGATCACTACAAGCGATTGGGGAACTCCGTTAGTGCCCATACTCAAGGCTGACGAAACAGTGCGTATTTGCAGACATTACAACGTCACTCTCAATCGATTTTTCGAGGACTTCAAGCATCCGATTCCAAGAATAGATGAGATTCCAAGAATAGACAAATTTTCGAAAATTCATTTACGAGATGCTTTTAATCAACTAGAGCTAACTGATGAGTCTAAGCAAACGTGTAGTTGGAGTACCCACCATGGTTCTACTCAGGTTAACAAATGCCATTTGGGATAACTCCTGGGTACAGGCATACCTCGATAGCACTGCACCGATAGCACGCACGCAATTTTCGATAGCACGCGTGCACCTCGACAGTAACGTACATTTCGGCCCCCGAGCAATACGTACTTTCGATAGTACGCACATCTGATCTCGATAGTACGTGCCAGCCACGAGCTTTCAGATTTTACTCCTTCTTACAAATTTACCCTTCAAACAGGTTGCGACGGCAGGATATTGCCTATTAAATATTTGTAACGGCCTTGACCCGGATAAAAAATAACTATACAATTGCTGGGGTACAATAATATAAAACAATACTAAAGTCTATTGCCGACCATGAATCTTATTGTTCTCGTATTAGATAAATGAAGAATGCATATTGTCATTACAATAGATCAACGATTCACCCTTCATGCTAGAATTTTCTAACAACAGTTGCAATGAATGAAGAATGATTGCGGTTAACAATTCTGCGTAGGCGTGAAGGTGTGCGTGTCGGTATTTATTGACGTACATAATGGTTACTGGAAAACAGGGCGCTAGGCGACGAAGAGAAGCTAATAAACCATCTGAAACTATCTAAAAGGTGCTTCGAATACTCTAGAGGCAGGATTGAAGGTAAAAAGAGAAAAATGTGAATTTTTGAAGGACAAAATCTCATGTTTAGGATTCACCATTGAACACGAGGGTCTCCATAAATTGTTTCAGAAGGAACAGAAAATAATCAACCTGGACGAATCAAATAACGTTCATGAGGTGAGAAGACTTATGGGAATCGTTACGTTCGATTCAAGGTTCATTCCACATATGGCCACAATAATGGCTCCAATATATGCACTCACTCGTACCAAAGGAAATCCGAGGAAAATTTGAGGGACCGCAGACTGTCGAGCAGCTTGGCAAAAGATAGTCAAACTAATAAGAGAAGATCTCGCGCTAGCACATTTCGATCAACAGTTACCAACTATAATCGAAACAGATGCTTCGGATGTTGGAGGGGAGATAAAGCCAAGAGGCATACCTCGACAGTACGTACATCAATCACATCACTTCAAATCGAACGGTGCATAAAAACAACTAACCTCACTAGAAAACTAATACAATCAAAAGCAAGAGCAGAAGTTGTTCTTTTCTTTTAGTCTTATTAGATTTCTAGAGTGCAACCAGCACAGTTTTTATACAATTGCAATGTTGAAAGTTGATGTACGTACTATCGAGGTATACCTGTATTACAGAAGCAACTGGATGGACATGGACGACCGTGCTATTTCATATCTCGTGCGCTAACGGATGCCGAAAACGGTGGCTACAGCGTGATAGATAAAGAAGCATTGGGGGTAGTATATGCACTGGAAATGCTAAGTGAAATACCAGTATTTTCGAGTCGTCGTATGCAACGATGGGCACCTTCTATGGCAGCTTTTGAGTACGTGATGGAGTACATCAAAGGAGGCAATAATCACTTAGCAGATCATCTTTCAAGGATGTGGGAGGATTGGCCAAAGGATTGTGGGAGAAAACGAAGAAGAAGAAGCAAGTGTTCATTACATTGTAGGAGCAGGTCTCAACGTCGTCTCAGCTGGTGAGTTAAAGGAAGCAACTGGAAAGTGATGAGGTGCTACGTAAGGTACAACAATATATTTGCAATGGATGACCAAGACAACTTCTCGTGTGGGAGGAGAGCTTCAGGAGTACTTCGCAGTCCGGGAAGAGTTGAGTTGGCGGCGATGCATTGATTTTGCATTGGTAATCGTCTGGTGGTACCTGCACTTTATCAGAATAGCATCTTGAATGAGTTGCACCAGTCTCACCAGGGTGAAGTTAAAAACAGCGAGTTTTGCCCTTCAATTTGTGTGGTGGCCTTCCTTGAATGCGAGTTTAAGAATTTTCTGCAGGTGAATGGAATACAGCATTTGACTTCTCCAGTAGCTCATCCTCAATCAAACGGAGCAGCGGAAAATGCTGTCAAAACGGTGAAGCTGTCCATGGAGAAAATTATGGCAGTCAGAAGGTGACATGATGTTTGAGGACGCGATTGTTGATTTTTTTTACTGGTGTACCGCAACGCTCCGCACTGCACCACGCACGATACACCTGCACAGCGTAAGGCACCGCAAGGAAGGTGAACCTGAGATTGACATGATAAAAAGGCTGCTAGATTTCACCTCGGCCTCGAGTCTGTTGAAGGTAACCACAGCAGCTTAGAACCGTAAGGGAGATAAACGTAGGTGATGCTGTTTTGGTAGTCGATATTCGACATCCAAGCAGAAAGCAGTTCGTTCGAGGTACGGTGCAGAAGAGGATCTTTCTCTTCTTCTTCTTCTTTGATTGAGCGACGTTTGCTCAGTATAAGGGCCAGTAACTGCGTACCATATGCCCAGAGAAGAGGATCGGTCGAGTTATTTACTTGGTATTAACTCGAAGAGCAACAACTATGAAAACGTCATATCAATCAACTGTATAAACTGTCAGGTGAACCGTGCGTCACCGGCGATAACACACAACTAGCATTGGGCATTCCCGCAAATTCATCGATGATGCCAAGAAGATCAAACCGAGCTAAAGAAAGAAATCAACGTACGAAAGATTGCAAATGATATGTTGCAATCTTGGAGGATCCTAAGTTGTACGATTTAATTGTTTCTATAATTAACTGTCACTTCAAATCACTTTGATTGTACAAAATTCTTTGTATTCCATTCCATATACCCGTTTGTACAAGAATATCAGAAAACTGAATAAATTAACCAATCTTGAATTGTAGCTTCACCGATCTACTTCGCTGGGGCAAAGCGTAAAGAAAGAAATTATATTGTTTGCTTGGGAATCCGACTAAAACATAGCAGATAGGAATTATCTTGATAATAGCCAAATACAGACGCATACACGTACTATAGACCCAGATACAATGACAGAAACACATAGAAAGAGAAATAGAGAGAGAGAGAGAGAGAGAGAGAGAGAGAGAAGGTGGCAATATGACTGCCTGCAGAGGCGGCCAACAAGGTTTCTCGGCGGAAACAGGCAAGATCAAAGTCGGATGGTCGGTGTGCTTCGCTGCAACTGGCTCCCCAAGTCACCAAGCCAATGGAGAGGTGTTTCCGGTGCATGGAGCTCGACCACAGCAGATCAGGACTGGAGCAAGTCGAACTGCGTCAAAGAGCTTTGCCGAGAAGCTGATGCCAACCCATGGGGTAACGCCTATCGAATCGTGGTGGCAAAGAAGAAGGGCTCGGCGACCCTCGTTGAAATGTGTCCGAACAAAGTTTGGCCAAGTTAATCCCACTAAATCGTTCTTCACCGACGGATGTTTTGATGAGAGGAAGTCAGCAGGCTTTGGCATATTTAATGAATTCAGCAGCGCCACTGGTAAATCCTCAAGCTCCTTAGCTCCTGGTGATGATGTCGCTGAATAAGCGGCAACACACTTTACGCCAGAAATTGTTGCCTCACTAACACTGGATCAGTACTTCATTCGCACGGATAGTCCGCAGTTCTGTATAGGCTATTCGTCTCATTGAGTGACCGGCAAAGCGACCTCTCTTTTTTTTTCTTCGCGAAAATACAGGAGCTTCTAAGTGCTTTATCTTCGCGTTATTTTATCATCACCTTTGTATGGGTCCCATCTCATTGGCAGCAATTCTGGGCAATGACAGGCGCAGACTCTGCTCGCAAAGGTGGGCGCTATGGAAGGCGATATTTATGATCGACAAATCGCCTTTAATGATTTTTTTTCCTATTTTTCGTCAACAGTCACTCGTCAGCTGGCAGCATAAATAGAGTAAAGGAGATTTGGGGCGATGGCAACATCTCTATCATCCCAAAGGTGTCGAAGAAATCTTTGGTTTAGCGGGATGGATGTGGGTCGAGACTTCATTCTGTGTCATGTCTCGCCTCATGTCCAATCATTATTCTTGAACGCTCATTTATACCGGGTTGGGCTGAGGGACAGCAATCTCGTGAGTGTGGACAAGGCTATCAGGACGCAGATCATGTTATTTGATCTTGTGCTGAGCATCGTGGGAGTCAGATCTGAGTCTATATGATTACCTTCGGCCTCGAGGTAGACAACCCAATGTGCCAATTGAGATATTTGGCTGTACTTGACCTGAGTACATGAAACTCATCTATGTGTTTTTGACTAACATTAGCCTTAGATTGTAGTTAGTTCAACCTGTATGTTTACATTTCTTTAAGTTTTTTTTTATCTGTGTGTGTGTGTGTATTTATTCTTTTTCAAAAATTCTTCAAGTCAAAAAGAAAACCATAAATTGTATAGTTGTGGGCAAGCAGATAATTTAGAATTCTAATATAATGTGTTATGTAAACCATACTTCTAAATTCCCAATCCCTTCCTCATCCGTAATTTGTAGTTTCTGGTTAACCTCGAGACGGCCGCGAGCACTCGGCTCTATTCTCCTAACTTTTGTTTTAAGATAAATGATGTATAAAAATATGAAAATTTGGCTCTGTCAAGTTAATTCTGATTGAGCTTGTAAACAAATCAGGGATTGTCGAAAACACAGAGTAGTGCAAAATAGACAAGTGCTTCACCCAATTTCAAGTGTGCGTCTCCTGTTTCAGAACAAGCGCACAAAACAAAAAAGTGCGAAAGATTTCTGCAGCAGCACGAGAGACAGATAGCCGCACATGCATCTACTCATTCAGAGACAAAGAGTAATGCTCAGTGGCTCTACCCAGTGCTCAACTCAGTGTCTTTACTCTGTGCTTTCGGTAAATGATTTCGACTAATATTTACCCGCAACTCTAGTAATTCAGAAAGCACCAAAAATGAAAAGTGCCACTAAATATTAGGCCTGTGCCAACAAATAATCGTGATCAGCATTAAAAATTAGGAATGAGCAATAAAGATGAGAAAAGATCTCGATATCTACTCAGACCGGTAAATCAGTCACAGCAACAGCTATTACATATGTGCAATTAAATACGGCAGTATTTCGCCAAATAATTTGAGCACTAAACTATTCGCATATGTCTTTAATTTGTTGATTTTCCCATAAAAACAGTAAAATGAGCAATGGATAAATAATATATAATATCCATTGCTCATTTTACTGTTTTTATGGGAAAATCCAACAAAATTGAAAGACATATGCGAATAGTTTAGTGCTCAAATTACATAATTTGGCGGAAATACTGCCATATTTAATTGCACTATATACTAATAGCTGTTGCTTTATTTGATAGATTTACCGGTCACAATTAGATTATCCGAAGATCTTTTCTCATCTTTTATTGCTCATTCCTAATTTTTTAATGCTGATCACATTATTTGTTGGCACAGGCCTTAATAATTTAGTGGCACTTTTTTCATTTTTTATTGCTCAAATCTCTCTTTAATTGATGATTAATTATGCTGCCTTTGGTAAATGGTAGCAAAATGAAAAGTTTTGATGTTCAGTAACAAAAAGCGCATTGTATGGTCATTGGCAGAGGGAAAATTTTATTAAAATCCTTATTCACATACCAGTCTCTGGCCCATGCAGCCGTGTGTCTGTTATTTGCACTAGAAGTGTTTGCACAGAGACGACAAGTGAGAGTGCAATCGTTAGCACCCAAAGAGACGAGAGCAAATTCAAATGAGATGCGGCTTTGACCGCACGGCAAAAACAAGGGTCCACGGGAGTACAGACCGCACTTTCAACGTCTCTTTAAATTCAATGTGCTGTCTCGTAGCAGCGCGTGCTGCACCAAAGAGATTTGAGTCGCACCTTATCCCTGGTACAAATAAATGATTATTAAAAAAAAAGTCAAAGGCGCTCGTGGAAGTTGTCTTTTCCGCACCATGACTAAACGTTGTGGCCGCCTACGCCATATGAAGACGAAGAAGTTGAATCCAATGGCTCACGGATCTCCAACGAAAAGCTCCCAATGGTTGCGAAGGGTATGAAGGTGAAGAAAGCCCAGATGGAATCCCCAATGTACACCCAAAAGTTAAAAAGGGGACAAAAAAGCACAAATGCAGTTATTGCAAACATATCTTGCGAAATTCGCATGATTCAGAAAAGGGATTTGCCCATCAGGATCCACAAAGCGTTATATGGTATGAACGAAGCCATGCAAGCGGTTGGCAGCACACAGATTCCTCGAAACAAATTTATCGCTGTGTGTTTAGTGCCTCGAAAGTCAAAGCAACCACTGGGTCTTTGTTCTACCGTCAATAACTTAGACAATACCACAGAATGCCGCAACGCTATTGGCCACTGTTAGAATTCCGCAGTCAAGTGTTCTATTTTTATTTTCAGTCGTCATAACACTCTGATCTCCCTCTCTTCAAGTTTGCCCTTCTTATGAAATATACGTAAGCCATGCAAGTGTGTGTGAGAGTCATTTGCTTCATTGCTGTATCGCCGAGTGCGTCGACAATCGAAGTAACTGTTGGGTTTTTATTCCAATCAATTCATCTTGTTAAAGTGGCTGATTGGTTGCAATCTGAGGCCATGACGCAGGCAGTCTCGGTTCAATTTACAGTTGCATATCGTGTCCGTTTTTTTTTGTGTGCATCTCATCTCCATATCTCAACACTCAATACTAACTGCACAACCTCACTCACACATTGAATTTTTACATAGCGAATTGATGTGTTGCTTTTTTGCCCACGACCAATGTTGCATTTTTTTCTCCAAGTTACGATCCATTACGAGAAATGAAACAAACTCATGCATTGCATGTTCAGGATGGTGCTACAGAAATGTTTGGATGAAAGCTATTTCCCAGACAGATGGAAGGTCCAGAAGCTGGTTTTGCTGCCGAAACCGGGGAAGCCGCCAGGGGACCCAGCATCGAATAGACTATGATGTTTGTTGGATACCCTCGGAAAGCTACGGGGAAGGATCATCCTTAACAGTCTCACACAGTGCACGGAGGGCGAGATTAGTCTATCGAGGAGGCAATTCGGATTCCGAAAGGGAGTCTCAACGGCGGATGCAATCCGGAGAGTCGTGTATAGTGCAGAGAAGGCACCCGCACAGAAGAGAAGAGGAAATCGATTTTGCGCCGTAGTAACAATCGACGTGAAAAACGCTCTCAATAGTGCTAGCTGGGAGGCTATCGCCGTAGCACTACACAGGATGCGTGTTTCCAGCTACTTGTGCAGGATGCTGAAAAATTACTTCCAGAACAGAGTCCTGGTGTACGAAACGGGATTGGGCTAAAAATCAATCATGATTACGGCGGGGGTGCCACAAGGTTCAATTTTAGGTCCAACTCTCTGGAACGCGATGAACGACGGAGAACTAACGCTGCAGCTGCCCAGTGGAGTTGAAATCGTTGGATTCGCTGACGATGTCGTGTTACCTATGACTGGCGAGTCGTTAGAGGAGGTCGGGATATTGACGGCGGAGGCGCTGGACACCATTGAAGCGTGGATGGCAAGAGTAAAGTTGCAGCTGGCCCATCATAAGACGGAGGTACTGCTAGTGAGCAACCGGAAAGCCATTCAGCTAGTAAACGTCATGGTCGGAGAACACGAAATTGCATCGTAATTAAAAAACCTGGTAAACCTGCGTCCGACCACAACTCCTATCGACCCATCGCGATGTTATCCTGTATTCGAAAGTTGTTGGAGAAAATGATCCTTTTCCGTCTGGACAAATGGGTTGAGACGAACAACCTGCACTCAGATACTCAGTATGGTTTCCGTAGGGGCAAGGGAACGAACGACTGTCTCGCGTTGCTTTCCACAGATATTCAGTTAGCTTTTGCTAAAAAAGAGCAAATGGCTTCTGTATTCTTGGATATCAAGGGGGCTTTTGATTCAGTATCTGTTCTGTCAGATATACTCCACGCTTGTGGCTTTTCACAATTAATGAATAACTTTTTGTAAAATTTGCTTTCAGAGAAACATATAAGCTTTTCTCGTGGAAACTTAACAGCTTCCCGATTTAACTTCAACTCTCCCCCAGGGATCCTGTTTAAGCCCCCTTTTGTATAACTTTCATTTCAAAGACGTTGACGGTTGTCTAAGTGACAATTGTACGTTGAGACAACTTGCAGATGACGGCGTAGTGTCTGTCACGGGACCCAATGGGGTCGATCTGCAAGGACCCTTACAGGATACCTTAGACAATTTGTCTACTTGGGCTCTAGAGCTAGGTATCGAATTCTCTACGGAGAAAATTGAGTTGGTAGTTTTTTCTAGGAAGCATAACCCAGCACAAACGAAGCTTCAAGTTTTGGGTAAGCTGATAACTCAATCCATGTCATTTAAGTATCTTGTGGTCTGGTTCGATTCAAAGTGCACCTGAGATCCCATATTGAGTATGTGAAGCAAAAGTGCTAGCCAAGGATCAACTTTCTCTGCACAATTACCAGGACCTGGTGGGGAGCGCATCCGCAAGATCTTCTAACGTTGTACCGGACAACGATTTTGTCGGTTATGGAATACGGTAGTTTTTGTTTTCAGTCAGCGGCTCGGTCACACTTCATTAAACTGGAACGTATTCAGTATCGGTGTCTTCGTATCGCGTTAGGTTGCATGCACTCGACTCACACCATGAGTCTTGAAGTGCTGGCTGGCATGTTGCCACTCTCGGATCGGTTTTCAGAATTATCTCTCCGGCTCCTTACCAGGTGTGAAGTTATGAACCTCCAGATAATCGAAAATTTTGAGAAGCTCCTTGTGTAGGATCCTCAAACTCGGTTCATGACTTTGTACCATTTGTACATAACACAGAATGACAGCCTTTCGCCAAATATGCGGCATCAATCCATCCGCCATGCAGCATCAATCAGCGGCTAAATAAGATGGTCAACTCGATGGTCAACTCGACGAATCGCGACTTGGCGGCAGTGATAAACGACAAGACCTATCTGACCCTGGATGGCAACGACTGGCAGCTGAAGGAAGTGAGCTCCGAGGTGAAGTTTATTTCACACGCCAAGTTCCCCAAGAAGGTGCTGCTGTGGCTAACAATCATCGAGAAGGGGATGTCAAAGCCGCTCTTCTTTCGCGCCGGACTGATCGTGAACGGGTAAATTTATAGTACGATATGCCTGCCAAAAAATGCGTCGTCATCAAGAAATACCATAAGGGTGAAGACGCGGATCTGGCATCGGCCCACTACTCGAAGCGGTCGTTGGAGGAGATGGAACGGCTGAATATTGGTGTGGTACCCAAGTCGGCGAACCCGCCCAACGTCCCATCGACAACTTCTAGGCCAACCTGAAGCCTAAGATCTACTCCAACAGTTTTGTCGCGAAAACTGAGGAGGAATTGATAAATAAAACGAAGAAAGAACTCAAAAACATGCCTGTACGCACGTTTTCGTCCGCCATGGCGAATGTTCCGATTACCTGCTGGAAGATCGCTTGCAAGTTAGCACAAATAATTATCTTCCATGGGTAACTTACCAAAAGCAATTATCGGTCTTAGCTTTTTTTATCATCATCCGAAAAAAGTACTTTTTTTTAATGCAAACGTTATTTGATAGAAAATTTCAGGATAGCTTATTTTTGATAAAGTCCATACATTACTCATTTTATTTATTCATTTATTTTCTAGTTTATTTTTATCATTTACCAAAATTTTAAAAACTTCCTCACCTTCAATATATCCGTGACAATTTCTCCCAGTGCACCCAGCAAAACCCATAAACCAGCATTAGGAAAGGGTAATGGTCCGTCTACCGATGCAAAAGGTCACATTTACGTTTGTCACAGCCAGCGTTCTTTTTCCCGCCCCGTCCGTCCATTCGCTCTCGTTTAAATCTTTTCGCGTTTCGGTGAAAATCGATACCAATACATACCTAGGCGATACCCAGACTTGGCCGGTTAAACCACGCGCATTCATCGCTTGAGTTCGGGGAGCAATCAGATGGTGGGTGGCAATCTCCAGTATCACAATCAGGTGGAACGAGGAAGATGCTTTTACTGCTCAATTTAGCGTGACGAGAACCGACGAAGAACACCTGAGAGTTTGGGTGGAGCTGTGTTTGACTAGCGGGAGTTGTACTTCGGGGACGGGTCGATCACGTTGTGTATCGCTGTAAACACGCAATCAGGAGCAAAAGAGTTGTACATCGCCATAGGCGGGAGCTCACAGACAGAATTGACGGGTTAAATCCTCTGGATGGAAGATAAATGCTTCTCGCTTCTTCTGGTTAGCGTGATTCGTTGACAAAAGCCGCGGGAGCAGGCATTCATTTTGCCTTTCCCTCTCGTTTTTTTTGACCTCAATTTCTATGCAAATAGCAATTTGGCGTGTTATGGCGTTCGTTAGGATAAATTTGATTTCCACTCGCAATTTCAGCAATTTTCGCTGGAAGTTTATTCTTCCGGATAATTTTCCTAGGAGCATAGGTTCTGTGTCAATACGCACTTTGATGGGATATTATTCTAGGGGCTTCATTGATGGGAAAATCCTCACAGCGCGGATTATGACTTCCCTGCTTCGCGAGAATAAAGAACCAGCCAATAAAAGAGCACCGACAAAGGCGTCTGAATGGAAAATTTGGCTTTTCATCAATAATAAACAACTTCGGAGGTTACTTTATGTCTCATTTTTCTCCCCATCGATTCGAGCCATTATGCGGCGGCATTTTCTTTTCCGAGCGAATTAGAAATACATTATTTACGATACACATTTCGCCGGAGCTCTCGATTTTTCATTTTCATCACCTTAATAAATCCCATATTTCATTTCTACCCTCCACAATGCGATTCGTTTTTTTTTTCGTTCGGAGCCCTAGCTGGTCGTCTAGCCGTAACTAAGTTTTCCCATTCTACATCTCTTCAATTTTTTTCGCCTAGAAGATTACGTTTTTCTTCGTACGAAGAAAACGGGGAAAAGTCGCAGCTGGTCCGTGTCTCCACTTGGACCATATCCTTCACAAGTAATGAATGACGTTATTTATGAATCCAATTTGGCTACCGCACTTGGGACACTTATTCGGGAGCCATTTGTCAGAGGGTGGGTAGTAATTTCCCGGATTGATAAATTAAATATCCTTCTCCCCAGCTGCTGCCGCTGTCTCATTCCCGTTCGAATGACACATTTCGCCATCGTAAAACCCCTTTATCGAGCCGCAAAACTGTGCCATTCCGAAAGTCACTTATTGTGTGCTCAATTTGATTGCTAGATTCTAAAGGCAAACAGTTTTCTCATTACAGAGCGGAGATGGCTCATTTGATAACGAGAAACATTTCGAATGGTGGCTCTAAACGATTATTTTACGACCTTTCAGCAACAACGGCGAGGGAAGCGACGGAATTTTGTTCAGTGTGGTTTGCTGATTGAAACCGCCATAAATGAATTTACTGGAAACAAAGTGGAAATCGTGTTTACCGTTGTCTACTTAAGTTCGCGGTTTGACGGGGATTGTATAGCTTTAATTCAACTAATTATGAGTGTCGGCTGCCTTATGTTTAGAAATTCTGTTTAAATGCAGGATCTATTTTCGTTTTGGGCTCTCAAAAATATGTTTACAATCAGTTGCCTCCACTATGTTTGGTTTTCCTAAAGCTCAATTTGAGGTTAAAGCCTGTCCACGTTAAATTTTGGACACCAAAAAAATAGAAGCAAAACAAAATTTCACATAATTCAACAAAACCGTTTGTTAATTTCACAGTAATAGAGTTATATCAACATTAGAAACAGTTAACGTTTCCATAAAGAAAAATGGACTTTTTTCGGATGGTGATATAAAAAAAATTATTTAGGATATCTTGCACAAAAATCTACGCCCTTGCGAGCGGCTCTTCCAGCAGTTAACCGGAACATTCACTGTGGCGGACGAACACATCCGTGTAGGCATGTTTTTGAGTTCCTTCTTCGTTTTATTTATCAATTCCTCCTCAGTTTTCACGACAAAATTATTGGAGTAGATCTTACGCTTCAGGTTGGCCCAGATATTCTCGATAGGGTGCAGCTGGGGGACGTTGGGTGGGTTCGCCGACTTGGGTACCACATCGACATTCAGCCGCTCCATCTTCTATAACGATCGCTTCGAGTAGTGGGCCGACGCAAGATCCGACCAGAACGCCGCGTCTTCGACCTTATTGTATTTCTTGATGAACGACGCAACTTCCAAGCATTTCGTTCTGTAAATTTCCCCGATCACGGCCAGTCCGGAGCGAATGAAGAGCCGCTTTGACATCTCCTTCTCGATGATTGTCAGCCACAGCAGCACCTTCTTGGGGAACTTGGTGTGTGAAATGAACTTCACCTCGGAGCTCACTTTCTTCATGGGAGAAGTAAAATATGAAGTGCCCTACCAGTCGTTGCCATCCAGGGTGAGATAGGTTTCATCGTCCATCACCACCGCCACGTCGCGATTTGCCGGAAAAATCGAGTTGACCATTTTATTCAGCCGCTGCCGCTGCGCCATTGCCTGCAGCCCCGAAACCAGTGAACGCGACTTTCGCTTCCTGACATATATGTTCATGTTTGACAGGTACTTCTTCGCTGTTTGGTCGGTTGAACTGACCTCCCGGCCTAGCTCACGCAGCGATGTAGCCACTTTTCCTTCGGTCTTTCTGTTCAGCATCCTTTAGAGCTGCTTGTTGCTCAGGGTCGTCCAGAACTGGGCTTTCTTTCGATGCTCTGATTGTTGTCTAAGGGAAGGTCCATTAATTACGTCACGCAGTAAGCGGGGAGGGGGGGTTTGGGAAAACGTGACGATCCATACAAAAAAATTTGAAGGTCCATACAAAAAACGTGACAAGGGGGGGGGGGGGGTTTATAAAAAGTCATTTTTTGCGTGACGTAATTAATGGACGTTCCCTAACAGTGCCAAGATGTTGTAGATGCCGAAATGGGCGTATCCAGCGACCACAAAGTGCCACACGATGTCCGTTTTTGACGCGGTGGTGTGCCGTTTTTTGAACGCGCGCACTTCTGAACGGAGTTGCTTCACTGTTTTGCCATCATGGTTAGTGTACGCCTGATAGAGCTGTCAAACTTTGTCTTCTGACTCATGGGTTTAACTATGATTGATGCTGCATGGGTAGTTGCGTCAGTGTGGATGAAGGTAAACTCATGAATATCAAAGCGACAAGAATGCTGTTACACCGAAGGAGACCGCCGATGAATATTTGGTTGCACTTGGACGGATTGCGGTAGCGTGCAACTTTGGCAAGTACCTAGGCACTGCATTCCGGAACCAGCTGGTGCTTGGCATCAAGCGGAATGACATCCGAAGCCGGCTAATTGAAAGAAGGGAACTCACACTACAGGGCGCTCGTGATATCGCTGTTAGTATGGAGCTCTCGAAGAAAGGTGGAGCTGAAATTGAAGGCAGTCAAGGTAAACAGGAGGTGCACAAGGTGCAGCACTAGCCAGGTAAGCGGAACAAGCCGAAGAGCAAAATAAACGTATGGGAGAAGTGTTCCACTCAAAAGGGAGCTTTGGAAAAGTGATATTACACTTTGATTGTTATTTTTTGTATTCTTCCAGCGCGGAAGTAACGATCTTTCATGAAGTTTGCAGCAGCAGATTATTTCTCATCTCCATGCGAAGCGCTAAGAGTGGGACAGTAATTTTATTGCTAGAACGAATAGACATGAAGAGAATGTGTATTGATAGATCCGTATAGGGAACGGCAGGCTTTGAAAATTGAAAGATGTAGTTTGGAAAACGAGCGGAGGGCATTTTGAACGGTAGTATCCGATCAGGCACATAACCCTTTGTCATACTACCCCATGCAGGATAGGCAAGGGGGGAAATCCCCTTGACTGACAAAAGGTTATGCAACCGATCGGGCTCTTATACTACCTATTGCTTGTTTCTAGTTCTGGCGATTTGTCCCTCTCCCAATACTGCCTAACACGGGTGATAAATTATTTCCCGCTGTTGGGTTTATTTTTAGCATGCAGGTTCAATGCTCGGCGGGTAAACAACATACAGTGCAATCAAAATTTCGTAGGCAGTGTTTACCAGCAGCAGTGATGAACCTTCCGACATGCGTGAGGTGTGTTCTGTAAACACCATATTGGACAGTGCGAAGTTTTGGATGACAGTACGCGTAAACGGAGTAGAACTGCATTTCGAGGTAGATACGGGATCGCCTGTTACCATCGTGAGTGCGAACTGTTGGAAGACACTGCTCCCGGGAGCTAACTTGCGGAAGTGCGATACGAGTCTGGTTAGTTATTGCAACACATACATTGAAGTGCTCGGGATAATCGGGACACGCATGTCGAATTCGATGAATAAAACTCGCAACTACCGTTGTATGTCGAAATATCTGAAAAACATCAGTAAATCGGGCGCGAATGGTGGAGTCGTATTTCGGTTGATTGAACTCGAAGAAAAGTGTGGTTAACGAGATACGTAAAGGTATTCCGGAACGCATTCATGGTGCTCCAGAAGATAGTGCTGTTACCGTGAAGATACTGCTGCCTGAATTCCTGAAGGTCTTTGAAGATTCCATTGGTAAGATCTACCGTATTCAACCCAACCTGCTGTTGAAGAATGGTCGACGCTGGAGCTCGACAAGTTGGAAGTTGAAGGAGTGTTGACGAAGGTCAACCACAGTAATTGGGCAACACCGGTTGTGCCGGTGAAGAAATCCCATAAAAGGGTTTGTATCTGCGGGGACTACAACAAACTGTCAATCCTAACCTGGTGGTTGAAAAGTTGTTCGCCTAGTGCAGGCATACTTGCAGATGGAAGTTGTTGCTAAGGGCCGCAAAATTCTCCCTGAGCACCCCAGTAAGCAACGCGAGAAGTCTTTTCAAGCGGTTAAGGTGCAATTGCAAGCGGACACCTGTCTCGTACATTGTTCCCATGAGCTACCCCTGCTGTTGGCTACTGATGCTTCTTCTTATGTGGTTGGAACCGTACTTAGCCACATCTATTCGGCTGGATCGGAACGTCCGATCCAATTTGCGTCACATACATTGAATCGTACCCAACAAGCATACTAACACGTTGACAGAGAGACGTACGCAATAGTCTTCAGCGTCAAGAAATTTTTCCAATTCTTGTACGGACGCAGTTTCGTTTTGATTACAGATAGTCAAGCAGTGACTTAAATATTCGGGGAGCTCAAAGGATTGCCTGTTACGTCCACTCTGAGGATGCAGCACTATGCAACTTACCTGCAATCCTTCGATTACGAAATACGGTTCCGCAAGTCGGCGGACCATGCTAACACGGATGCTCTCGGATCCCACTAAAGTTACCTGATGCAGATAACGTGATCGAAGAGTCGGGCGTAGTGGAGTTGCACACTTCCGCTAACTGTTGCTGAGCTAGCTCAAGCAACTGTGGAGGACACAACCGCTAGGTATTTGATTCAAGGAGTCAAGTACGGTGTGCAAGTTGAAGGCAAGGTTCGATTTGGGATTGACCAAAGTGAGTTCACGATGCAGAAGGGTTGTCTGCTGCGTGGCACATGGGTAAACGTGCCACCCTCTCTACGAAAACAAGTCGAGGAGCTCAACTTTACGCACATAAACTCGGACAACGTCACTAGCAAGGGGATATTGCTGGTGGAATGGAATGGACAGTACTATTGAGGAGATGGTCGCAAATTTTGTTGAATGGTGAAGATGTCGTTAAACTACTGGGAAACCCCTACTTCGAAGAATTCATGTGGATTTTGCGGGACCATTCATGGATACATACTTATTTTTTATCCCAATGCCTACATCAAATGGCCAGTACATTGCGGACAGTACAATCCGGATGTGTCGAAAGATTTTTAGTACTTTTGGGATACCGTCAGTACTCGTGAGTGATCACAGTGTTCAGTTTACATCCGATCAGTATCAGAGATTCTTGCGGATGAACGGCATCCACAGGAATCTCTGAAACTGGCCCAAGATGGGAGCGCCCTATCACCCTGCAACAAATGGACAGGCCTAGAGGTAAGTGCAAACTATGAAGCAGAAGTTGAAGTCGCTGAAGTGTGCCATGGCGCAGCTGAATCTAGAACTCGGCAGCATACTGTTGACGTACCGGAAAATACTCCATCCTGCTACCGGACAGTCACCTGCGATGATGATGTTCGGGCAGCAGATCAGATCCAGGATTAACCTGATCACCTGATCTTATCGATCATATCGTTGGAGTAGGTGTTCATCTTCCGAAAAAATTAACGAACAACAACCAGGAATTTGGAACACTACAGTCTGGGGATGGCTGCTTCTCCGTCGAAGTAGCTGTTCTGATTTATTCAGGAAATGTGTACGCCGCCCGGTCCTCGCTCCGGTCTGTACTGTCACTAAACGAAGTGCTGAACATAAGCAACAGTGAGTTTTGCAGCTACCGGAAGCATGTATTTTGATGGATGACGAGACCTATGACAAAGGGGACTCACAAGTCCTCCCAGGTCCACAATATAACACTGCCGTCGTAGGGAACGATGTAAGCCATGCAGACAGGTCAATTCAAGTGGAGAATTAGTGGTGTGGCAAGCTATATGTTCCTGCGGTATGAAGTCTATCATTTGTTAAACTGTCGGAAAAATCAATGCAAAAAGCATAGTATTACGCCAAAACAATTGGCTCACGGAAACGGGTATAAATTTCGTTGAGTAAGACATCAATCCGCCAAATTGTCGTCAGGTCCATCGTTCAAAAATACAGGATTTTCAAAAATTCCGGTAAAGCATTTGAGATTATGGAGGAGTTCAAACAAATTTGGGCTAAGACGTACAATATGATGAAACACTAGTCCGGAACTCGATGAAAAGTATTTTTAACGATCTGTAAATTTATAGAATTTATACATCAACTTATAAGATTTTTTTCAGATCATATATTTGAAAGGCTCAATTGATTTAATTTTACAGAGCCAAATTTTCATATTTATCAGTTATCCTAAAACTAACGTTAAGGGGATAGAACCGATTACTCGCGGCCGTCTCGAAGTTACTAGAAATAATAACTGCAAGGATGGGAAAGTGGGCTGAAATTTAAAGTGTGGTTGACATAACACATTTGTTTTAAATTCGAAATTATCTAAAAAACTTAAAACCATACAACTTTAGGCTTCTCTTGACTTGAACATTTTTGAGAGAGAAAAAAAAACACAAACACAGATAAAAAAAATTGAAGTAAACTTACAGGTTAACCAAACTACCATCTAAGACTAATGTTATTTAAAAACACATAAATGAGCTTTCCATAAACTCCAGGTCACGCAGAGCCAAAATATCTCGAACTGGTACATCTAGGCGATTTGATCGATCATAAATATTGCCTTCTATAACGCCCACCTTTGCAAGCGAGTCCGCCTTCTTATTGCGAAGAATTGGACAATGAGATGGGACCCATACAAAGGTGATGATAAAATGAACGCGAAGATAAAGCAGAAGTTCCTGTATTTTCATGAGAAAATACGAGGAGTGCTTTACCGGCCTCAATGAGCGAATAGCCTCTATAGAACTGAGACTATCCGTGAAAATGAAATACTGATCCGGTGTTAATGACCCGACAATTTCTAGCGTAAAGTGTATTGCCGCTTATTCAGCGACATATACGGAACAAGGAGCTTGAAATTTAAGATTGGCGCTATAAATTTCATTAAATATACCAAAGCCTACTGACTCCTATATCAATGATCCGTCATTGAAGAATGATATAGTGGAATCATCTTGGCCAAATTTTGCAGCAAATATCGCAGGCGCAATCATAAGAAGATGATGCTCTGGTATTCCATGAAGCTACTGCACCCAAGCGTGGAAAACCTCATCGGACGGAATATTCCCAGCATTCACCAATCGGCCAGAAGCCCACAGATTCGTCGCCACATATGTCCGAGGAGAATCAGGGATTCTCCACGTGGACAGCGTCCACGCGCCGGCTGAGGATCGCCATTGCACATCTCCATTCATCGGAGCACCAAAAGCAAGTCCCTTCAACCAGTCGCATCGACACAAGTACGTAAACAACCCTCCCTACACCATCTGGTGAGTCGAAGCTATTTTTTATTGGAGTGTGGCGTTCGACAAGGACGCCACGGAGTGATGTTGCTGGCTGTTTTAAGGGGAATGACCAAAATATTAAATTTTTTTATTGCATAAACGTTAGTAAATTTCCGCTAGAATACGCTCCTGAAACTTGTTTTTCGAAACGCCAGTACAGGAATATTGATTATACAAGTATATTTTTTTTGTAAATTATTTTAATAGCCTTCATTTATATTATTGAGGAAACATAGGTTATCAGTGTAATTTACCAAAAATCAACAGCGATTATAGGTTTTTCCACTTTGATTTTACTGCTCTCATATGTTTCTTCCTTCAAATTCAGTTTTCGCTTTTTTTGCTAGCTTCAATCTCCACTGCCTTTAATTCAGATTAACACTTCATTTCTACTTCTTCCATAACTTTTGCTTAGCTTTCAGCCTGTGCAACTCAGCCTTCGATGAGATGTAAATACGGCCGGACTTTGATCCTTGACTTGGCTTTAACGCTACTCAAACACTAGCTAAAACATCAATGTATCACTTTTCTTTAAAGCCACTTCCTATCTAAAAAAAACCTATGAAAATATTACTCCATAAATACAAAACCCTAAACGAACAAACATTTGCTGAACCAATCCTATTTAATCTTTTTTTGATTCCAACAGCATAGCGATAAATTACACCGGACAATGATATTCCCATTGGTCGCTGCCGACTATCGTCCCCGCAGAGAAGACCAGACAAGCTAACTGCCAAGGATCAGACTCTGCCGCATGGACTCCCTATCATTGTTATTCTATTTTTTTTTATAATCTCGATACAAACTTTCGGTTTTCCGTCTCACCCTCCGGCCTGGAACTCTTGGAACTCTTCTGTATAGACATTGCAAATCTTTCCCCGCGTCGGTTGGGCGTTTGTTCAGACAAAAGCAAGCGAGGAAAATCCCAATCCTCGAGGATCGAGAATGACGACGGGACATCAAAGATTTTTTCCTCCTTGCACGCTTTGGACGAGATGTAAATTGCAGGATCTGTAAGTTTTTTGGAAGAACAATTTTTTGGCCTCTCAGTGGGGGGAATTCTTCTGTTCACACTTCTACGGCTGCGACTCCAAGGGTTGCCACTCGCTCGTCTGGGCTCAAGGCGACCTGCTTGGTATTCATAAAGAGCAGAAATCTCTTGAATAAATGAAGAAAACACGACCGACCGGGGATTAACGGTCATCTAATGAATGGGAGAGGTCGTTTGGTGCAAAGGGTATAGTTAGCAAGCGGCCAAGAATGCGTCTCTCTTCGGGGAGATAAAATGAAATATTCATTCCGATACTTGAATCAAGTGAATGCAATAAATTTAATTGCGTTTGAGGATGGTGGTAAAACATATTTCACTGGATTCACCCTTATTATGAGTGGAAATTTCGATAATCTTGTTAAGGATAAAGTGCTTTAAGGTTGTTTCTCGATACGTTTTTGTGTTCATCACTCACGGGTTCAGATTTCCATTCACTGATTTACACATTCCGAAAAAAAAAGAAGTGAAATGCAAAATCCAATACGGTCGTTCCCACAAAAGCCTAAAAGTGGCGCCAACTCATTGAAAGCTACACCTTCCACCAGATTCTGCAGTATCATTTATCAATCTGAAACGATTCCCATGGTAACACCACGTACACGCACTTTTTTTCGTCTTTCCAGCAGCAGTCAGGAAGCCGGTGGCAGGAGGTTGAGCTTAGCTCGACTCCAGCCCGGCAGATGTGATATTTTTGATCTGCGCTGAAAATTCGAATATCTATTTTCCTTCTACTCTAACCTTATCTACGATGAATAGCAGTTTTTTGTGTATGTTGGAGGTGATGTAACCAGGAGGTACACCGGGGCTGTTTTTCGGAAAAAGATCATTCAACGGCTAGAGAAACTTTGTACACCACTGGAACCGGAGACGTGAACTGCGGTCTAACGACCCCAATCCATATATTCTCGACATTACGCGGTGGAAGCTGTCAGAGCCATCGAAGGCAACTCATCACTCTTTTTCAAGACGTCGACCTGTGTCGGAGGTAGGAAAATGCGTGTGAGCTGTAGCTGGCAAGGATAAAGGCGCAGCAAACCACAAAGTATAATTCAATATATTATGAACCCGGTGGCGGTGGTGGCCGGGTAGCTGGCAGCTGAAAGCAGTTACTACCGCCATTTATCATTCATGGCCTTGTGCCGCGTGCGTCACTTTCTCAAGACGGCGAAATCGGGGGGATCAGCAACCGAACCGACGACGGAAAACAGTTTCTCCTGTCGATGCTGCCATCCTTCGAGAAATTTTCCCGCCGTCGATGTTGTACTGGATTTGTCAACCTCTGGATGGAATCGTTGTGGCTCTTCGAGCTAACATTTCATCCGCTTGAGTCCTTTGTCCTGGTTATCTTTATGCTTCCGAGAAAGAGGTTATCGAATAATTTTTCCTTGGAATAATATTGTCCTTTCATAAGGGACGACAAGATATTATGACTCCATCCGAATGGTAATTGCAGTTTTGAAGGAAGAATTCCAATCACGAAACCGAAACCCTCGCCACGAAATACGGGGCAACTTCCTGCGATGATAATAACGACGACGATGATGATGAGCACCGTGATGAATACATATGTCGTCTTAGCTGGCATTTTTGCATTTTCAACACGCGCAACATATGTGGTATTTTGGGATTCATTGCTTCGACTTTTGGGTCGCTCTAGAAATTTTTTCGAGCAGATGATCTAACATAACGTGCGGAAACTTGGGGAAGAGGACAGTATAAGAAGCTATTAGTTTTTCAATCACGATGATGGATGAGGGCAATCAGGGATCAAACGAAATTAAGCTAAGTATTTCTCATATTTCTGACATCAGAACAGCCAGGGCTTCAAAAGTTCAGATGACAACCGGGAAGCAGGGTTCGACCTACCCTCCGCTAGAGGCGCTGGTTATAGGTCATTTTTTTTAAATGTCTGTGATAAAAATTTGAAATGTTTGGCAATCTCTATAAAAGTCTGTATTTTTTTTAGAAAATTAGACTTCTTTCAACGAAAAGACGTAATAAGAGAGCGAGTTATGTCTTTATCGCTGCTTTTGTGATTATGTAAACATGTCTGAATCTATTTCTTGGATTGTATGCAACCTACACTATTGTTTCATATTTTTAAAAGGACACTGAAGCTTGAAACATTCACATATATGACACAATTTTCCATAGTTTTTCCTGAGACGCTCTTTCCAGTTTTGTATTCTAAAATCAAAATTTAGTTTTCATTTGATAAATTCAACAGACTTCTTTTTGATTTAACAATAACCATTGATGGTGTGCACCATATTATAATATGGTGTCATCATCACTCATGTTAATCAATATCATTAGAGTCAAAGAATGATTTTTACAGACTGCTTCTTCGGCTAGCTTCATGCGAGTATCTCTTAAATTTCAGGGAAACTTCCCGATCTTCTGCAAGGCTCTTTGCTTCATTCTGGGAAGTTTCCTCCTGAACTTCAGGAAAAATTCCTCATGAACTTCTTGGCAGTCACTCCCTAGTTTTCTTTGAAATTCACATATAAGAACCCAATTTTACCTTCCAGAAACATCTGAACTGCCGAAATAATCCCTTCTGAACTGAGAGAGTATTGTCCTGAACTTTGAGGAAGTTTGTTCCTGAATTTCTGAGAAATTCTTGCTTGAACTACTAGAAAGATCCCCCTATACTTCTGGAAAGTTTCTTCCTGATTTTATCAAAAGAATCTACAAAAACTTCTGAGATTTTGTGAACTTCTATGCAGTTGTGATTATGAAATACTGGAATGTTTGATTCTTGAACTTATGGGAAGCTCTCTAGCACTTCTGGGTAGTTCCACTGAACTTTTGTCTCTTCGCAACTTCTCGAGCAGGTCCTCTCGTGAACTTCTGAGGAGTTCTTTACTGAATGTTTTGAAAAATTCCTTCTTGACCCTACAGGTAGTGCCTCTATGGTAGGTTTCTTACTGAAATTCGGGGAAGTTTTTTCCTGAGCTTATTCTTTCCAAACTTCTGATTGGTCCCATCCAGCACTGTGAGGAAAATTTTATTCCAATTTTTTAGGAAAATTCCTCAAATTTGTTCTTGAAGTTTCTTCCTGGACTTCTGAGAGTCCTCTTCTGAACTTTTGAGGAAGTTTTCTCCAGAACTTTGGGGATGTTTGATCCGTAACTATTGGAAAATTCGTGCTCAAATTAGAAGAAAGTATTCTCAATGCTCCTGGCAAGTTTCAATCTATTCTCCCTAAGGAACTTTGAGAAATCCTTATTCTGAAATGTAGATGTTCTCCTCTGAGCTTTGAAAAAGCTGCCAAGCACTTCTAGGAAGTTCCAACTAACACTTCGAGAAGTTTCTTCCGAAACTTCTGGTGAGTTATTTCCTGAACTTGAGAAAAGTTCTTTCCTCAACTTGTATGACGCATCGTCCTCAGGATTTTTTACCAGATTTTTTGAGAAATCAGAGGTAGTGCTCTTCTTGGATCTGGCTCCCGTCTGAAACTTGGGGGAAGTTTTTTCTGAACTTCTGGAGAGTTCAATCTTGCAATTTTCTAGGGAAGATGCTCCAATACCCCTTGAAAAATTCCAAACTTCAGAGAAGTCCTCTCTCGCCTCCGCTGCTTCTAAAGCTCTGATGGGTCCTCTCCTGATTCTCAAGGAAGCCTCGTAGTCATGAACTTCTAGTAAGTATGATCTCGAACTTGGCAATGAATTTTCGAAGGCTCTTCTTGCATGAACTGCTTGGATCCCAATACTTCTGAGGAAGTTTCTACCTGACACATTTTTTTCGGTGAAGTCTCTAAAGTTTCTCAACATATGATTTGTATTAGTTGTGAACCTTGATTTTCGTTGTGAGTTAATAGCAAAGGAATATTGGACCAAACGCTCTGACAGTAATTTTTCGCATGGGTTTGAAACACGCGTGGGGATTGAACGCACTACCATACGTAGGGACTCCATGTTACCCTCGGAAAGGGCCTACAATATCACGTATCTCCGGGCCGATTGCGTGTCTCCCGAGTCGCCTCCACCGCTTTCTCGTTTCTTCAAAGATTTCTACACTAAATGATACCTACGGTATTTTAAAACATTTTCAACAAAGCTTCACACCGTATCTCCACTGATACTGCGTACTGCGCACGTCTTTAAACCAAACTTCAAAGAATACCTTTATTGCAAATTTAAAAATATTTCAAATTTCTCAGATAGCAGCGCCACTCTCATCTTCTACGAGATAACGTTGAATCACATTCATGAACAACACAAACTCACACGATATGCATGCACGCACAGCGAAAGTTAATAGCGCAACATTGCCATTCCCTCTCGAGCGTCGATTCACACGGTGTAGATCTTCCAGTTTAATAAAATCGTTGTTCGTGAAAAAGCGAATGGATATTAAATAAAATCAAATAAATACTGCTTCAAGCTTTGCATAATTTTGGTTAATCCATAGAAACAGAGATATTCATATCGCTACTAGCTGAACCTGGTAGTGTGCGCTGCTACGCTTGCAATTAGATGAAGGAAAATTTAATGTAACTGGCACTTTTATGGTTTTTTTTCGGAATGAGTTTTTTTCTTTGAATAAGCTTCTATCAAAACATGCTTCTTATCCGAGAAATGCACGTTTTGTGTTTGAGTATCCTGGATAATTCTCATTTTTGGTAGAAATTTATGTCTCATATGTATCAGAGCCCCCCTTCCTGAGAGAGTAGGGGTCTCAAACACCCCATAGAACCTTCCCCAGCCCCAAAAACCCCTCCATATAAATTTTCACGTTGGTCGGTCTCGAAATTTCCGAGTCTATACTGGTCTGACAGACAGAAAGACAGGCAGAAAATCATTTTATTACCCAAATCTACCCTCCAAAAACCTCCACATGCCAAATTTCTGTTCCATTTGCTTGATTTGTTCTCGAGTTAAGTGCTGAGATTCGTGTTTAATTTGTATAAGAGACCCCTCTTTCAGTGAGCGAGAGAAGTTTCAAACCACAATAGAAACATTCCTTGCCTTCAAAATCCCTCCACATGCCAAATTTGGTTCCATTAACTTGATAAGTTCTCGAGTTATTCAGAAATGGGTGTTTTCGTCTGCATATGAGCCCTCGCTACCAGAGAAGGGAGGGGCAACGAGATCAACTTAGGAATATTTCTTGCCTTCGAAAACCTCCACATGCCAAATTTGGCTCCATTTACTCTGATTAGTGTTCGAGTTATGTAGAAACTTTGGTTTCATTTGTATGAGAGCACCGCCCCGCCCCCCAACCTAACCGGAGAGGAGGGAGTCTCCGAACTCTCGTAGAAGCATTGATGCCTTTAAAATCCAGCGCATGCCAAATTTGGTTTCATATGCTCTATTAGAATCAGAGATTAGATCTAGATTTGTATAACAGCTCCTCCTTCTAGGAGAGGAGGGGTCCTTACCACCATATAAACATTTTTTTCCTCCAGAAAACCCCACATGCCAGGTTTGGTTCCATTTGCTTGATTAGTTCTCTGAGATATGCAGAAACTTTGTTTCATTTGTACGAAAACCTCCTTCTAGAGAGGGGAGGGGTCTCTGACTACCATAGAAACATTGCTTGCCTCCAAAAACTTCTGCATGCTTAATTTGGGTTCTTGCTTGATCAGTTCTCGAGTTATGCAGAAATTTGTGCTGCCGCACTTAGTATCCAAGCACGCTTTCAGAACGGGAGGGTTTCAAACCATCGCGAGAACCTTACGGTGTCCAAGACGAATCCAGCAAAGCAAAAATCTTGCCAAACGGTCCTTCCGCTTCGCGAGTTAAATCGTGACAAAGGAAACCCCAACTCATTTTTATTTATATAGATAATTTACTACGGCAAGTACTGGATTCTGCTGGCGATTCATGTTTTATTACTACGAAATGAATTTTCAGAGCAGCTGCTGTTCAGGGATTCCGGTTTTTGGTGTTTAGTTGATTTCATGCAATTAATGGAAAAATCTAGGTTGAAAAAAGAAAGGAGATGATCGAGTGGTGATAAATCTGACAGCTCCCATGTTAAGGTATAGGATAAACATTTCAAAATGCTTCTAAAAATTCAAATGAAATTCTACTTTAAAAGCAATTTGTTGTATGATGGAAGAAAAATCCGAAACTACCCAATAAAACATTTTCAGCAAAATAAAAACAAAGACTTCGTCCGGATTAATACATAATCAGTGGAGTTGAATTAATATGAATTATCCAGGGAATTACATTTTGAATTACTAAATCCTGGAATCCTTATCCTTAGCGTAATTTGGCACCAATTTGATCATATTAAAATACTACAAATAACATACTGAGAAACTTTGCTGAAGACGGCAATCTCTCTAACGTTTGGTTAGAGAAGATAGACTGCAGTGCCATCTATGTGGCATGATGTGGAACTAATATGATAATGTCCAAAGATGACGAATGACACACTGAGAAACTTTTGCTCAAGACGAAAACTCTCTATAACTACTTTAGAACTGTTTTGCTCACACATTGAATTAACAACCTCTTTTCATTTGTAGCAGATTCCCGGTGGCCAATGTTACTTGAACCATGTTTTCCACCACCAATACATTTTTATGAGCATATTCTTTCAATATGAATATGAACTATATTTTGTTTCGCCTTGACTTGTTTTTGCGTCGATATAACGTGTTTTTTTACGCGGTCCGCGTTAAAAAATGCCGCGTAAAAAAACTTCAGTTTATTAGAATACTTTTTAATTCATATAGAAGGTCTAATAATAGGATTTCTTTGATAAATAACTTTACTAAATCCTGAGATTTCAGCTCAATCGAATAATTAGTTTTCGAGTTCGAGCTGTTTTTTGAGAAAAACGCGTTGAGTGTTTTAATTTGTAAAGCGTTCCATCACATGGCACGGTGCTCGAAAACGATGAATATAAACCCTTGGAGTTCATCTCAAAAATACGTCATAGAGTGTATTCATGGAAAATTTAATAACTTTAAGTAAATTAATTGACCCCAGCCACCTAAAGCGTGATACGGTCAAAAATTTGCTCAAGGAAAAACGCGTAAATCGGTGAAACGTTTATTTAAAAATCAAATTGAATTTCTTTCGTTCAAGTTCAATTAGTGTAAAATTCAGCCAAAATATTCAGTTAGGCATATCCGCTTCTCCAAATCCGAATTGCCAAGGGCCTTACGCTTTCGACCCTGCCATCAGATTTTTGTACAGCCACTATCCACCTTCTTCGCCGCAGAAAGCCAGTTTGCCTTGAACTGCTGCTCGTCCTTAGCAGCTTTTTTGGTCTTCTTTTAGGTTCCGCCGGACAACAGTCTATGTGTATTTCTTAAATCTCCGGCGGAGCCTGGCGTGTTGGGAGGGTACCTGTCCTTGGGAACCACTCTGCACGTTGTTGGCGGCGTACCACCTACGGTAATCCTTTTACCGTGCAATGGCAAGATGCCAAATCCGGCCAAAACAGTACGGAACAACCCGTGTTTCTTCAGGAAAGGCAGCAGACGTTTATTCAAACACTCTTTCACGCAAATTTCTGGCCGACGGTCCCGGAAGCTATGAAATGCTGCTTTACGTAGCCGCAGGTACAGATGGTTTTTGCCAAACCAGATATTACTTTGCGAATTACGAAGGTTTGTGTGGCGTGAAAATACCTCAGCATCTTCCTTGCCAGAGAAACTCCTGTCCTGGTGAAGTCGCCAGTCGGCTTTGGACGCAGGTTCGTCAAAACCATTACCAGCAGTCAAACTGCCAGCACGTGCGCCAGCCTGGATCGCGCCGACCATCGTATTTGTTTATCATTTGCGATTTGGGAGTCACTACCTTCTTGTAAGTCGATAGTTCGCTTGCTTTACCGTTTTAAGTCAGATGCACATAGAGGTTTTGCTGAAACTGCTTCGGCAACTTCTTGTCGTTCCTGAAGGCTTCCGTTTTGATTGATCCACCGTATGGGATGTCGATGCAACACTGGCAAACACTTTAATGATTTTAATGTAGTTGATTTAAAATCTTTAGCGATTTTGCCAACAGCGCGTGTGAGGTTTGATTTCAAGATGCGCATGCAGCCTTTATTACGCTGCTTCTTTGCTGGGTTGCATTGATAAAGACCATATGAATTCAATCAAAATATAGCTACAATATTCTATTACCACACATATCTTCAAAATGAGGTACCAGTTTTTAAATGTGAAAACTGAAAGAAATATCGTTGATATTGACCATACTTTACCGTACTGCCTTTAACCAGATCCTCTTTAACTGACGATTCAGTTTCGAGTTATGAAAGATCTACGCCACCTGTTTTGGCATATAAATAACGGTTTATGTGGTATTATCAAATGAGTCTTGAAGCTTTCGGCTTACACCAAACACTAATTGTTACTTGCAGCATTTGAATAAATCATTTTGCATAAGCAGTGGCTGATGAGCCGCTTTGTTTCGGAATCATAAGCCGCTTCGATCACCATAATGCCAGTCCTTGAGGTGACCGAGGAGTGTAGTAGGCATGAAAGAAAAATATCTTTGCTGCTTCCAGCGGCATCATGCGCCTTTTGATTGTGCTTTATTCGTGATAGTTGTATATCTTCGTTTCTTCAGTCAATTTTAATTTTTCGTTCAGGACAGACCAGTGTGACGTCCCGGTGTGTTAGACACAACTAGGATGAGCGTGCACCCCGCAACATATTCCCATTCGCAGGTTCGCTTCATAAGCCCGTCAAGAGATACAAGGACCGCCAGCGAAGGTTGCGTTTTAGCTGGTAGTGCAGCTCGGGCACGTTGTCCTTCTGAGTTCAGCTAGATTGAGGAGGTGGTCGAGCGTTCGTCCACCAAGGAGGTCACATCTGTCCTGGCATATTAAAAAGAATGCTGGTATCATGCTTTCACCACTAGAGTATTCCTCCAACGTGATTAGGGAAGTGACCCTGGTAAGGTAGCAAGAAAGCTGAATTTTATCTA